>ML806901.1:103835-116210 GCA_009831015.1 Picea engelmannii
GTGCAATTTAGGGTTATAACAGACCTCCCATCAACTAGTCATGATATAGTTGGGAAGAAGAAAAGTCGAGCCAAGTTCCCATGTATGTTATGCAAAGGGAGTCATCTAACTCACATTTTCCCTCATATGGAAGAATCCTTGAAATTCTTGTAAGACATGCATGTTTCACAGTCTCAGCTTCCAGCTGCTTATCACAAGATTACTCATGACCCCCCTATAGTTGATGGAATGATCACTCCAGTCCCTTCACTGGTTAATCTGGTTGATCATGTCATCAATCTGGTCATGTCCTTAGTTGAACCAGTTGACAAAGTGGTCGATCCGATCCCATCTTCAGTCGATCTCACTCTCCCTTTAGAGAGTGTTAACAAAGTGGTTGATCCGATCCCATCCTCGGTTGATCCCACTCTCCCGTTAGAGAGTGAAACCCAAGTAGTCAATCTGTTTCCACCTGTCGACCCCATTCTCCCCTTGGAGAATGAAACCCAAATGTTTGATCTGATCTCTCCATCGATCTATCCTACTCTCCCGCTAGAGAGTAAACTCGATAATGCCCATGTTTTTCTCGTTGATACATAATCTAGAATGTTGGGGCATATTCCTCCTTCTCTTGTGGAACCCCCTCCAAGTAATGAGGCCATCCATTTTGATTGGGGTGTGGTAATTGGACCTTGGCTTCCCTCTCACATTCCTTTCCAAATTACAGCACAGGTTTGTGGTCAAGATGTTCCTCAGACACTGATAGATGAAGGTGTGTCTGTTAGTATTTTCTCCTCTTTTGTTTGGAAATCTTTGGGTTTTCCTCATCTTGTGTCGGTTACGAAGAATCTGTTATCTTTTAACAGAAGAACTAGTCAACCTTTAGGGACCCTTCCTCAATTTCCTATAACTTTGGGAGGGAAAACTGTCTTTATTGACGTCATGATAGTCAAATACCCCTTGGATTTCTCTCTACTCCTTGGGCGAGATTATGTCTATCCCATGAAAGCTATTATGTCCACCCTTTTTTGTGTGATATCTTTCCCTCACGATGGAAGAATGGTGACTATTGATCAACTTTCATTCACTGGTCCTAATTGGATTACCTCCCTTAGTGTTTCTTATATGCAGACGATATCTCCCCCGCCACATGTCAATTATGTTGCGTTGTCACCCATGGCTTCAACTTATGATGACTTAGATCTAGTAGTTGACATGGTGATCTCTTCGATAGGGTTGTTAGAGCCTAATCTCTTTACTCTTGTCGCAACCCTCGACATGGTGTCCTTCCAGAGTGTGTTTCTTCCTTCCAGTGAAGACCTCTTGGAAGCCATGACCAAGTTTTGTCCCTTGACATGGTGTCCTTTCGGATCATTGTCCTCTTGGAATCCATGATCAAGAAGAGATTCGAGGATAGTTTTTGCATCTCTGAGGCAACCTCGTTAAAAAATAAAAAAGAGGTCTTTGAGCATGGTTTTCTGATTTCAAGCTCGTTAAAAAATGAAACCACTTACGAGGATAGTTTTTTGTATTTTTTTTCGTCTCTATGACAACCTTGTTAAAAAATGAAACAGAGCTTACGAGCATAGTTCTTGTTTCTGTGTCAAGATTGTCAAAAAATGAAATAGTTTTCCCCCTCTCTATTTGAGTCAAGTCCTTCGTCTAGTATTTGAAGCTTCATTTCATTCTCCTTTGTAGTTGGATGAAATGAAGCTTGGGGGGCATTTTCTTTCAACCTCTGGACTTCATGCTGAATTTAGAGCCGCTAGTTTCTTAAGCTGGGGGCTAAATAGAAACCATCCCCGTGTTATGCGTTGGGAATTCCAAGCATAGTTTTCTATGGTTTAAGCTTGTGTAAAAATGAAACCACTTACCTCAAGCATAATTTCCTCTAGTTCAAGCTTGTGTAAAAATGAAACTAGGCCTAAGCATAGTTTCATCTGGTTCAAGCTTGTGTAAAAATGAAGCCAGGTCCAAGCATAGTTTTTTTTTGTTTTAAAGCTTGCGTAAAAATGAAAACAATCTCAAGCTTAGTCTTTGTTCTTTCACATGCTCGTAAATACATGAGAATAAGTTACCGAGCTTAGTCTTTGTTCTTTCTCATGCTCATAAATCAATGAGAATGTAACCAAGTATACTTTTATCACTTTTTTGGACTCGTAAGGTTATACGAAAAAGGAACCCATTGGAGTTCCCTTTAAGCTCTTTTTAGACTCTCTAAACATGAAAAGATTGCCGAACGATCTTGTTCTTTTCACGCTCGTTAAAGTATTTGAAGAAAACATATGTTGAGCGATAGTTTATCTCTTTTTCGATCTCATCAGACTACTTTACGAAAAAGGAACTGAGAGAGTTCTCTTTAAGTGTTTTTTAGACTCTATAAACATGAAAAACCCATGAGTTTTCTTTCTTTGGACTCATAAAACAAACATTGAAAGGCCCATGTGGGACCAAACCACTCCTTCCTAGGGTTTGTTAAACATACTTCAAGGGACTCATCCAAAGGATGAGCTTACATTTCAAGCATATGTTATCCTCCTCAAGCTTGCGTAAAAATAAAGAGGTGCTCACCATAAATGGTGGGGAGAAATTTGGGAAAGAAATGTGTCTAAACTTGTATTCCATGGAAGAGTCACTTTTCAATATGACACTCTTTCACTCGCCTTGTGTCTAGGTTGGAAAATCCACTCGTCCCTTGATCATACTCCTTATAAGATTACCCATTGGTCTGTGATCCCTATTGTTGAGTCAGTATTTCCAAGACAGTTGTCGTGTTGTCAATATGTTCAAAGAGAAGTTCAACCCAGAAATCCTTCTGTTGCATTGGCCATTTATGCAGTCCTTAAGCCTTCTATTGTATTGGACATCCTGAGTCAGTCTTGAGTTATTGGTTACTCTGATCTACATCAAATATTTTTACCTGTTTCATGTCATTGATGGGGGATACATTAAGTCCCTCCTGTGACAAGTATTTTCCTGTCGACTTCAACTCATTATCTAGGAATTAGAATTAGAAACTAATTGGTACCTTGGAACTTGCATGCCTCAATGGTAGGTTTCCTCACTTTAGACAGTGGGTTTTCATTATTGACCCCTGATCGAGAGATTCTGCCGAGTGTTTGACTTCAGCTCCTTAATTCACATTCGTTGGATTGTACTAGTGTACCTTGGGAGTCATTGACATTAATGGTGATTTCCCTCACACTTGTTAATGGTATACATTAATGATCAGTAATCAAGTGGTTTCTACCATGTTCGACTTCGACACATGTATTCGCATGGTTAGATTCGTACTATAGAGTGGTGGAGATGAAGACCCTGGATCTTTTCTGATAGATTCAAGTTGCGTTGGAGTATATTCAGATTGTATTGTTGCATAGATCCACATTGTATGCCTCGTGGTTATGTTCAAATTTGAGTCTTTAACACATAGATCCACAGTGTATTTTTTGGTGGCTATGTTTAGATTTGAGTCATATTGGCATGGATCCACAGTGTATGTTTGGTGGCCATGACCTGTCTTGACATGGATCTTCACATGTCTACATTTATGCTCTCAGTAATTTGTATTTTGAGTATGGGAATGCCTACCTCGGTGATGATATATTATTGTACTGTATTTCCTTGTTTGTTGGCATGTTTTCGACCAACTATTCCTTGTTCCCTACACACACTCGATAAAGTATTTCAGCTATCACTTTGTTCTAACTTCATAATTTGGGGGTCTCTCTGTTACACATTATTTTCATCATCCCTATGACTGTTAATGATGTAAACCTATATGTTTCCTTTAGAGGGGTCAGTGGCCTGAGTTCTTGAAGAAAGAAGGGAGAAGAACTTTTCCTGAGAAAAGAAGTTGCATTCTCCTTTGTAAAAACCCTATTAAAGAGGATGTCCATAGGTTGCTATATAGGCAGGGTGTGAAAATGCCTGATTTTCATAGGCTGCACCATAGCTAGGTTGTGAAGTGTTCGCAGGTTGCTATATAGGCAAGGTGCAAATATGCTCATATGTGGGAAAAACGAGCATCTTCTTGATGCTTCTAAAAGGAGAAACTTCCTTGGTGAGGTGGCATCCGAATGGTTTATATCTTACTCGTTTACATGATTTAGTGGGATCATCCTAACCTCCTCACCTTATCCTCTTCAAATTATAAAAGGAGAGGATCTCTCATGGAGAAAGTTAGCTTTTGATTTTGGATCTTGGATTGGATTGAGCTTTGGAGATTGTTAGCTTGGCTAGATGAGCCATTTTGTCAAGATAAATTGTGAATATTATCAGATATATGCTCTTAGAATTATTGGAGTGGAAGTGTGTGGGGAACGAAGGACAGTTGGAAGGGACCTTACAACATCAAGGTCATGGTTGTAATATCTCTTTCACATTTAATATGATACAGTAATACAATTCTTTCCTATAAATCTTGTTGTGTTTTAATGTATGATTCCGTGATCACATACATAGGTTTATATTGAGTTTATGCTATCACTATCACTTTGGTTGGTTGCATTATTTTGCAGGATCATCATTGTATGAGTGTTGGAATGGAGATAGGATGGATATGGTGATAGGAAGCGACATTTAAATGGTATGTCACCTATCCGTCTTTAGTTAGTAAATTCAATATTTAAAACTTAAGGGAAGTGTCATGTTTTGGTGTGTTTTGTTCTAGATCTAGGTGGATCTAGGGAGATCAGTTAATGTCTGCACCTACTGATTTATCCTATAACACCTACACCCATCAACAAAATTGTTTTTAGCATCTTGTAATGTAACAAATATCAAAGACAATACTCCTCCCACCGAGGCCCCTCCCCACATCGAAGTTCCACCAGTGGGACAAATATTACCTCAGGAGTTCCCCGAGCACCCCACTACACCACTTATCCAGGATTTCCCCCCCATCTAGGGGAAAATCTTGGTTTTTGAGACAGTCCCCCAAGACATTACCCAAATTCTCATTTTCTATGCCCCACCTAGAGTGCAAGCATTGCAGGTAGTTGCTACTCTTACCCTTCCCAACATGGTTATTTCCATCCTTGTCTGGTATCTCAATCCACCCACTATGGTTCCTACACCATATCTCCCTCCTCAAGAAGAGGGATTACCAATGCATATCAGAGTACAAGATCCTACCACACCAGCCTCGCCCCCAACTAGAAACAACACCCCTACCACTGGGGGCATAAAAAAGAAGAACGAGCAAAAAACTCAACTTCCTCCCCAAGATGAACCTCCTTGTGCACTATGCGAAAGAGAAGGACATCCCACTAACATATGTCCTAATCTTCTTGAGTTATTCAATCTGATCCAGCTCCCTAGAGAAACCACATTTCTCCCCACTCCACCAAGTACATCCACTGCTACTATGGTGTCCTCAACCACATGCAATAAAGGGTTGCAAACCAAATTCTCTTGTGCCATATGTTAAGAATATGGCCACTACACTCATAATTTCCCTGATCTACCTCAATTTCGCCAAACGTTATCCATAGTAGGCCAAACATATCGGCCAGATCCCTCTCATCCACTCCCTATTGAGGCTCACATTACTAATATTCGATATATTTCATTATCATTCCTTGAGAGAACGAGGCACCATCCACAATATCAGGACATTTAATTTATGTCCAGCGGTCCCTTGCACCTTATACATGATATCCCATCTTCTTCCTCACCACTTGAGGACACTAACACTTACCCATTGATAGTTCCCCCTATCACCTCCCAGGATCCTCTGTATTCTCTCATTTTACACTGTGCTAAAGATATATTGGAGGAAATGAATACCCCTTATTTCCCTTGGAATGCGCTCCATCATCAAGAACTTTTCCTCTCACAAGATGTCTTTCACCCACCTAATTGGTAGCCCCAATCTACCGTAATCTTCCAAATCACCTCCCAACACTCTCGCTAGATCACCAATAGTGTCAATGCAAATGAGGTGGCATTATGGGCCCACCATCCATATAGGCCCTTATTCCCAACTTCCACACTCTATTATAGGAGCCCAGAGACTCTGTTTTATGATATGTTCTCAGCCACGGGATCTTGATCCCACCATCTACACATTCACATTCCCCGGGTCATCATCTGCACTTGTCCCTGGAGGAGCCTTTTTCTCATGTCATGTTCAGGTACGCATGCTCATATTCAATTTTATCAAACAATTGTTATATGATCTTTCTCATCATATATTTTTCACGTCGAGCATTTGGTTTTCTTGTGTGTACGTACTTGTTCAACCAAATTTACAGCCTCTTCAGGTATATGTTCGACACTGGCATGTAGTTATTCCCTCTATCAATCAATTGCATATCCCAGTCAAATCCTCTGACTATTCCCTCTTTACCTCTTCCACATTTGGGTACTTTCAACTGGTATAAATCTCCCCCACATGAGTTGTACCATTCATATTTCCCCTTGGCAACTTGATACTCATGTTGATTTCACCCCCTAGGGATGGGAGTCTCGATCGTATTTTGAATTTTTGAGAATGAACCCCATATTTATTCTCATCATATTGCTAACTTTCCCAATGGAATCCTAGGTCATATCATCTTGGTTCTATTGACTGCATCTATGCAATATCATTATCCCTTCATCTAATCCACCATCAATTTTCCCATATGTAGATTGTCCTCCATCCATTTACCTAATACAGAAACCCACCCGTGGGGGCCCCACCATCCACTATTTCTCTTTCACAAAATTGCACCCTCACAGGACAAGCCATCTTTCACTGGGGAAACCATTTTTGTATCTATATAATCAACCCAAATTATTCTTTATTTCTTTGGTAATTGTAAAAAGACTTTGTTTTCAGCATATACATAGATGTTTCGTCATCATCCTTGATGGCCTTCTTTTTCTTGGCAGAGAAACCCATGTCACCCTTGGTTTCGGCATCCACTCTCTTTTCATTCCAACATCGTTAAAGAACCCTGAGTATCACAAGTCCATATACCCATGATATTTGAGTTTGTCCACTTTGTTAGCCTCTGACACAATTTAACCCCATATCTAGTTGTACCCCTGACACTAGATCCATTTTTATGGTTGCTTCCAATCATCCTTCAACACCCCAACCAAGGGAAGTCTTGTGTCCCACATCATATTGACTTCATTCATGTTACTTGTTAGTACTTAATATCATATATTACTCAATGAATTTCACAAATCCCTTTGCTTCTTGGAGTCGCATCTCCCTTCTTGTCGACATTGACATAGTTTCCAGAAGGGTAACAATATCTTGAATCTCATTACCTTTTCAATGAGTCTCATACAACACAGAGAGAATCATCATTTCTCTCTGATTCTGTTGAGCCCCCTAACATTCTACTTCAACAAAATCTCATGTTACAGTGGGTCTTACTATGTGACTATTGCAGTTTTTTCATACCAGCCAAAGACCTCTAAATCTATTAGGCCATCAATGCCTATGAGTCATTGAGAATTCTTACAGTCGTCCTTGCCTCACTTCAAAGTCTGTTCACCATTTAGAACTGTCATGTGTCATTATCAACCGCCTCTGATGTAATATCCCTAGGCCAAACCCAATTTTAATGTAAATGAAAATGTACTTAAGTTGGTGAGTTGTTTTGATATCATTTTGTATTCACATTCCATGGCATAGTGTGCGCATGTACTGCACAGTGAAATGATGAAGTGTGCACATTCCAGGATACTGCGTGCAACATCTTAAGTGTGTGTGATTGAGAGGCCAATGAGACTTTGTGTATATGATTTGTTTTATAGGTTGGTGAGTCAGTTATTATAAGCTAGGATGATTATGTTTTGATTAGGCTGGAGATCCTAGATGTTAAAGGCTAGTTCGCCTATTTTTGTACATGTCTCATAATTAATATAAAATACATCGCTGCACATAGACCAACCACGATAAAAGAGACGGGGGAATAAAATCCACTGGTTAGGGAAAGGGAGGGGCCTAAAAGTTAAGGAAAAAGGGCTAAGATAGGGAGCTTAAGCCAAAAAAGAATATTATATTAATATTTCTTAAATCATAAAGTATGGATAATTATTTTATCCTAAGTTCTAAATTTGGGGACAAGTGGGACAAAGTAGCTCCCAACATGACAAGTGTCAAGTTGGGAACATGCATACATATTGTTGGGACTTAGTTCATTTCCTATCATCTTTTCCATCATTCTTCCCATGATTCGTCCCATCATTCAGTCATCCAATCAATCATCCATGAGCATGCACACACCCATTGAGTTATCCTTTGTATCTTCATGACTATACCTGAACCCATATCCATAGCCATGTTTGTGCTCCTGTAGATGGTTAGCATGGGAGTTGGACTGAAGAAGTGGGTTGTCATGCCCGTGGGATATTGAAGAGTCGGGTTGTTAGGCCCATGAGAAATTCTCTGGGTGAGATAATTGTTGGGGATTGATTTCCTAAAGGTGTTGAACTGTAGCTACAGTGCTCTGAGACTTCCTGTCCGGCCTGTTGTTGAAGCCCAGAAAGGAATTGGGGTAGCCAAAGGATAGTTGATTAGAGAAGGGGAAAACTTCCTGGGTGGGACAAGCATGTGGGGAATGAGGGACTATAGGCTGTTAGTTGAGTTGGCACCTGAGATGGAGTCTTTCCTATTGTCCATGAGCCTTTAGCCTAGTTAGGAATCCCTTTACCCGGGTGGATTTTAGTCCCATCTTAGGGGTGACTCACTGTTGACAGTGATGAACAATGTGGTCTAAGTCTGGGAGGTTTGAGGAAGGTATTCACGTAGTTGGTGACATTCTTACCAAGATAAGTGTCAATTGGGTGATAAATTTACATGTTGCATTGTTATTTACGTGCTTATATTTATGGGTTTATCTTATGTGTGTTTATAACTGTCTATAAATTTATGGGTACTTCCTGTATATGTTACATGTATATTTTTACTATCATTTTAGTATGAATCTGTGCATTTACATAACATATTTGTATGTCTGCATCTTTTATTTATATGCTTCCACAAGAGTTTTGTGTGCATATGTATTTTAATTCCATGCAGTTTGAAAAATTTATGTGGCATAGCTCAGTTGGATGTTGTGTATGTTACAGTATATTCCGTAGAGAGAATAGTAAGAGTTCTCTAGCATAGCATGGCCTGGCATGGATGGTTGGGGATGTTACAACATGGTATCAGATCTATAGTTTTCAACACTGAGCCTGGATGGGCCGAACAAGTTAAGTTGAAGCGAAATTTCACATAGGATTTATTTCGAAGTGGCCAAATTTCGAGTTGCAGAGCATCCAGCTACAATATGGTACACAAATTGAGAAATTTGGCCATGTGGTGAGATATTCTTGATTTAATATTTGTTCTAGCAAATTCAAACCTAGAATTGGTCGAATTTAAAGTTACAGTGAAGCCATGACAGTTGGAGCGAGATTAATAAATAAAATTCTCAATTCGTGAATTGATTTTGGGGGAATTCGTTCTAGAAATGTCAACCCACAACGATTGGTTTTTGCAGAGGTTGAATTGGTGTTATCGGGATGAAATTGAATTAATTTCGTGGTTGCAGAATGTCTATGGTAAATTTGGGAAAAAGTTAAGAAAAATCCTCAATTTCTCCAACGGAATTCACGAGGATTTGATGTGCATAAAGGTGAATATTCATAGGTAGGTGCACTAAAAATGCATGATGCACAGTGAAAAGATTGTGATAGGTAAAATTCGGCACTGCGCGACAAGATATTGGCATGCTGGTGCGCGCTCTAAATTTTGGCGCCGCATGGAAAAATGTTGGTGTACAGGAGCACACACTAAATTTAGCATTACATAGTGTGCATAGGCATAAGAAGTGTGCATGGTGTGGACATTCATAATAATGGCGTGCATGGTGTGCACAGTATTGGCATAGTGCAGTGGAGTTTGGTAGTTGTGCGCGTAATGTGACTGTATGTTGTCGCACAACAATTTAGTGAATGGTGCACACAGAGTATTGGTGCTCGGTGGGGCGTACTAAACTCTGGCATGGTGAAGCGCACAGAGTAAAATGCGCGTGGAATAATAATGTGTGATACAAAAAAAATGTGTGTAACATGTAATAGAGAAAGAACCAAAACTGTGCGCAGTGGATATTGATGTGCAACACAAAAGTAGTGCACGCAAGATATTAGCATGGCAAAGAAGTGATACACAGTGGTTATAAGTGCGCGAAGCAAGATTTACCTTGTGATGTTTTTGCACATGGTAAATATGGGTGTACAAGTTGAATTGTGTGTGTGCAAAGTTGTTTGAAGGGTGAACAACATTAGAAAACTAGTGATTTTTTGCGACGTTTTATATCATTTGAACGTCATACTTTTGCAGCGCATTTTTGAGGCCCTTAAGAGAATTTCTAGAAATGCAAAAACCACGAGATATAGGTGTAACAAAGGTACACTTAGTCTTTGTAGCTCAAATAAAATATCTCGAAGAGATATTTCTAATAGTGTAAATCATTCGTCAAACTGAGCATTTATGAGAAAGTTATAGCACAAACAGTGAAGGGTAAATTTTAAGACCCATCTAACTTCAAAGAGCCATAACTTTCTGCTCCAAAATCAGATTGAGGTGAAGGAGTAGTCAATGGAAAGATATTGAGCCATAGAAGACAGTTCCATAGTTCATTTAAATTTCTAGGCATGTTAAAACTGTTTAATATGGAAAAGAAATTACCTGTAACATGTCAGTTACAATATGGTATTTTGGCCTAGAACTTCAGCAGGCTGTAACTAGCAGCCTGGAACCCAGAAAGAGGTGAATCTTGGAAATAATGTCCATAATATCTCTATGAAGAAACCCAATTTAGATCCTACAAAAACTCCAATGGATTAGGTGTAAATTTTCATATTTACAGTGCAAAGTTGCGCCAAGTTGAAAAATGAACAGAAAAATTAATGGGAAAATTTCTTATAACCATAACTTTCTGCTCAAGATTCTGAATTGAGCATGGGAGCAGGCATTGGAAAGGTATTGAATAGTGGAAACTAAATATCCACCCATAAAATTGATCTAGGCATTCAAATTTCCAGTAAATCAGAAGAAATAATTCTGATATATATTATTGAACCAGAATGGTTCATAATTTCATGAAATTGTTGAAACAGATAGCCTGACAAAGTTTTGTTGGCTTCACATTTTGCATAATTAACAACAAATAGATCAGATCAAGATCATAATAGGATCCAGAGGAATGGAAGAGGCACAAGGGACTTACAGTCGGGAGGATGACATTAGAGGGATGGATGTCCATTTGGGCATTGAAGGAACAAACTCCAATGGACATGGAGACGAAAGGAATGAAAACATGAATATGGCAGAGACCATAAAAAATTTGCAGAAGGATGTCCAAATCCATAAAGTTGATAATGAAAGGCTTATGAGATCCAAGGATTAGCAAGATGACTTCAATATGAAGTTATTGGAGAGCTTGAACAGAATAGAAAAGAAATTGGACAAGGAGAGTGGCTCAAGAAAATATGGAAGTCACAGGCCTCCTGATGAGAAAAGAAAATTCAGAAGTGTTAGTAGACATCATCACCACCACTCCCTAAGGAATTCCAATAAGAGAGCACAAATAAGCTCAAGTAAATCCCCTATCAGGAAGCATAAGGGATCTGGGGTGGATGAGCTATGAGGAGAAATGAACAAAATCAAACCTCCTACATTTTATGGTGAGCACAAGAAGGATGAATATGCAAAGACATGGTTGATGGGCATGAGAAAGTATTTTCAATTGCATAATTATTCTTCTCATTCAGAAGATAGAATTTCTATCTATCAACTCAAGGGAAAGACATCCATGTGGTGGGATCAACTTGTGTAGGTGCAACACATTAAAGAGAAAAGTGTTACTTGGATGGAATTCAAGAAGTATTTTGAGAAGAAATACTTGACTAAGAGATATTATGACAAGAAAATGAAAGAGTTATTTGAACTCAAGCTTGGGAGTGTTAAGATACAAAGACTGAATACAAAAGCACCACAACATATATACAAGAACAATATGAAAAATATCTTTTATTACTATCAAACCCTTAGGGTAGGGCAACACCATACAATGGATCTTATTATGGAATGGATCCTCTCCTGTTCACATGCCTCTTTGAGGGGGCATCCTCCTATTGAGCTACAACTCACAATACAATAATTCTCTTCATGTCCCATTACATTGTTTGAACCCCTTTATAGAGTATTACTATCACCTAAGAACATTCTAGAGGAGGAATATTCTAGAAGTAGAACCTTCTAAGAAGCCCTCTTACATTTATTATATCTAATTACCCATTTATTATATCTAACTACCATAGTGGACCTTATTTAATAATATAGTGGACCTATTCCACCTTATATTGAATGACCTCCACTATTATCACTATGGGCCCTCTACC
>ML806901.1:116313-127566 GCA_009831015.1 Picea engelmannii
ATGGATAAGTGTGGACCACAATGTTGAAGTAGACTAGAGAACCATGGTCCCATTGAGAAATAGAAGGCACCATGCAGAAGTAGTCCAACTTCCATTGTAAACCAGGGTCCCATGTCCAATTGCTCATGTGAACCCCACATAGAAGATATCGACACCCAATAACCAACTGAAAATGGTGCTCCAAAGACTAACACCTGTCATGTGGATCCAAATAAGAATATCCATCCACAAAGTCAAAAATGGTCGTAGAAGAATCCGGAAGGAATAATATCACTGTAGAATATACAGGATGGACGTTGGTAATAATCATTGGATCCCGATTTGTCACATTGATACTCTCTATAGAAGGTGGATTAGAGTTATCAAATAAAATATGAAAGTGGTTGTCATCTCAGAAATGACAACTATCCATATACCAATCATCGCAATCGGCCTCCAAATCATACCAAGAATATATTTCTTGATTATATTCATCCCTAATGTCCACTATAAGAAATCTCTCCTGCATGATATCCAATGAATCTTGAATACTACAAAAACTATCATTGAGGTAGTTTGTGAGGCCATCCAATTTGACATCCAATGTGTCATACAATTGAGATTTGAATGCTTCAGTAATTTGTAGAATTTCTTTGAGGGTTTGAGAGAAAATAGCCATCTAAGAAGCCTATGAACTCTTCGGTCCCACAAACATCATGAAAAAACCCAAAAAATAGAACAATAAGTTACGGCAAAAAATCGCGGTTTTTTCTGGAAAATCCCTGAAAACTGTTGAATTTAAAATGTTCATAACTTCACTTCCCGGACTCCGTTTCGGCTGATGTTTTTTTTGAAATTGGGTGAACTTGTGACAGGAACTCAGATCTATAATTTGTTTGGGAAAATTTGTCTCCAATTGCTACAGAAATAAAAAAAATTGTGTCGTCGTCCACAGAAAAAACCTTGAAAATTTGCAGATTTTAAAACTTCAATATATTGACTTCTCAAACTTCGTTTCAGACAATTTGTTTTTTCAAATTGGGTGTTTTTCTGAGAGGAATTCAAATATACAACCTATTTATGCAAAGTTTCAACATAAATATACCGAAAATTTATGGAATGTCGTGGCCCCCTTTTTTTTTCTCCGAAAATAAAAAATCTGCAAAAATAAAAAATATTTTCCCACAATGTCTGCCAAGGAAAGTGCTCTGATACCACTTGTTAAGATCCAAAGACTGAATACAAAAGCACCACAACATATATACAAGAACAATATTCAAAATATTTTTTATTACTATGAAACCCTTAGGGTAGGGAAACACCATACAATGGATCCTATTATGGAAGGGATCCTCTCCTGTTCACTTGCCTCTTCGAGGGGGCATCCTCCTATTGAGCTACAACTCACAATACAATAATTCTCTTCATGTCCCATTACATTTCTTGAACCCCTTTATATAGTACTACCATCACCTAAGAACATTCTAGAGGAGGAATCTTCTAGAAGTAAAACCTTCTAAGAAGTCCTCTTACATTTATTATATATAATTACCCATTTATTATATCTAACTATCATAGTGGGCTTATTTAATAATATAGTGGACCTAGTCCACCTTATATTGAATGACCTCCACTATTATCACTATGGGCCCTCTGCCCCACCCCCCTGACTATCTCTCTAGCTACCTTACATATAGATTAATATGAGAGAAGGTTCTTAGAATTGCTAAAGTATGTCTCTTTCATCAAGGATGAGACAATTAAGATTCAGAGGTATTTGAGTGGAGTTTCATCCTTCATCAGTGAAAAAATATAGTATGATGATCCAAAGACATTGGAGGAGACCATAAGGTGAGTTAAATGCCTATATGATCAGCAGAAAGAAAGGCCAACTTTCCAAAAAGCTTGGAAAGACAAAAATGAATTCAAGGTGGATCAGAGGAGGAAGGGATCTAAGCCACCATTCTTCATAAATAATCCATAGGGACAAAAAGCTCCTAGAGAGCCTAGAATGATTGAAATAGGGGGTCAAAGGCCAAGGAAGCCACCTATTGAGTGTTGGGTTTGTAAAGGATATCATATGTTCAGAGATTGTCCTCACAGAGGTGAAAAAGGGAGGACTTTTCACAATGTACAACAAGATGAAACAGTGGAGGACATGGGTAGTAATGTGCCAAGGATCTATGCAGACCTGGACAACAAGAAAGAATATTATTATTCACATATGATTGAAGTGGAAGATATGATCAAAAACCAAACCATTTTTATTTTAATTGATTCAAGATCTAGTCATAGTTATATAGATCCTAAGATGGTGGAAAGTTTGCACTTGCCAAGAAGCAAGCATGAGAAATCTTGGGTGGTGCAGCTGGCTACAAGAGCCAAAAGAAAATTTAATGAGATGGTTAAGTCATGTCTTATGGACATGAATGGAATGAACACCGGGGAAGATTTGAACATCTTTCCTTTAGGTTCCTATGACTGTCTAATTGTGATGGATTGGTTGGACCAGCATCATGCCATCCTAGACTGTCATAACAAGGCCTTTATTTTCTTGGATGAGGAAGGGACCCTAAGGAAAGTGCAAGGGATTCCCAGGGTAGTAACCATCAGAGAAATTTCAGCATTGCAGCTGAATAAATGTTATAGAAAAGGGTGTCAAATATTTGCATCTCATATCGAAGATACACCTAAAGATAAGGTGCCAAATTTGGAATATTATGTAGTCCTTGAAGATTTTGAAGATGTGTTCAAGGAGGTACCAGGACTACCCCCAGAGAGAGATATTGATTTCTCTATAAATTTAATGCTGGGAGCAGCTCCAGTGTCAAAGCATCCTTACAGAATGAGTACACCAGAGCTGAAGGATTTGCAAAGGCAATTTGGAGAGCTTCTAAAGAAGGGGTATATACGCCCAAGTGTGTCACCTTGGGGTGCCCTAGTCTTGTTTGTGAAGAATAAATATGGAAATTTAAGATTGTGCATTGATTTCAGACAGTTGAATAAAGTGACTGTAAAGAACAAGTATCCTCTACCAAGGATTGATGATCTTTTTGATCAATCGAAGGATGCCAAGATATTTTCAAAGATAGATCTCAGATTAGGATACCATCATGTAAGGATTAAAGAGGAAGATATCAGCAAGACCGTCTTCAGGACAAGGTATGATCATTATGAGTTCACAGTGGTGCCATTTGGGTTGTCAAATGAACCAATTGTTTTCATGTGCTTAATGAATGGTGTTTTTCGAGAATATTTAGACAAGTTTGTCATTATATTTTTGGATGACATTCTTATATATTCCAAGACAGAAGATGAGCATGAGCATCATTTGAGGATGGTGTTGCAAGTATTAAGGCAACATCAATTGTATGCCAAGTTGATCAAGTTCTCATTTTATCAGAAGCAAATTCATTATTTGGGGCATATCATTTCTCAGGATGGGATAGCAGTGGATCCTGAGAAGAAAGAATCCATTAGAGAATGGTCAGCGCCAAAGAATGTTACAGAGGTGAGATCATTCATGGGTCTTGCAGGCTACTATAGGAGATTCATTGAAGGATTCTCAAATATTGCACACCCAATCACTTCCTTACAAAAGAAGGGTGTGAAGTTTCAGTGGACATTAGATTGCAAAAAGAGTTTCCAACACTTGAAACAATTATTAACAAGTTCTCCAATACTAAGGATTGCAGACCCAAATGAAGACTTCACTGTATGCACATATGCATGTAAAGAAGGACTTGGTGGACTCCTCACTAAAAATGGGTTTGTTATATGTTATGAGTCAAGGAAGTTGAAGGAGCATGAAAGACACTATGCCACTCATGATTTGGAGTTGGCAGCCATAGTACATGCCTTGAGGAAATGGAGACACTACCTCATGGGGAAAAGGTTTGAGCTAAGAAGAGACCATAATGGTCTGAAATATTTATTTGATCAACCAACTCTAAATGCTAGGCAAACCTAATGGTTAGAATTTCTAAGTGAATATGACTTTGATATAAAGAATATCAAGGGGAAAGAGAACAAAGTGGCTGATGCACTCAATAGAAGAGTACATGAAATGCATGATACATCCATTAGCATGTACAAATCAGATTTAAAAGGAAGAATTACAAAGGCTACCAAATAAGATTTGCAATACAAGGAATTAGTGGAAAAATTATAGCAAGGTATTTTACAACAAAAAATTGAGGAATACAAGCTAGATAATGATGAAA
The DNA here is from genome assembly GCA_009831015.1 of Picea engelmannii. Taxonomy (NCBI): domain Eukaryota; kingdom Viridiplantae; phylum Streptophyta; class Pinopsida; order Pinales; family Pinaceae; genus Picea; species Picea engelmannii. The sequence continues at coordinate 120,516 of ML806901.1, forward strand.
TTTTCATGTGCAGGGGAATAATTTATATACCAAATTCCCATGAGTTGAAAAATATGATATTGAGAGAAATGCATAATGTGCCTTATGCTGGACACCCAGGATATCAGAAAACTATTGCAACTATCAAGAGACAATATTATTGGCCAGGCATAAAGAAAGAGGTTGTTGATTTTATTTCCAGATGTTTGGAATGTCAAAAGGTAAAGGCTAAGCATAGATGCCCAACTAGTTTTCTACAGCTATTACCCATTCCTGAGTGGAAATGGGAAGTTGTAACAATGGATTTCATCACCAAAATTCCCAAAACGAACAAGAAACATGATTCTATCCTGGTAGTGGTGGATAAGATTACTAAAGTTTCCCATTTTATTCCAGTTAATCTCACTCATAAGGCAACGAACATTGTTGATGTTTATATGAAGAAAATTGCTAGATTACATGGCATACCCAAGACAATTGTGTCTGACAGAGATCCAAAATTTACCTCAAAATTTTGGAAGGGATTATTTAATGGATTTGGAACAAATTTGAATTTTAGTACAGCTTATCATCCAGAATCAAATGGACAAATAGAGAGGGTGAATCAAGTGATTGAAGATATGTTGAGGATGTATGTGATGGATAAACCATAAAAATGGGAAGACTACCTACACTTGGTAGAGTTTTCGTATAACAATGGGTACCAAGCATCTCTAAAGATGATCCCATTTGAGACACTTTATGGAAGAAAGTGCAACACACCAGTAAGCTAGGATAACCCAGCAGACAGATCAGTGGTTGGACCAAATTTGCTCAAGGAAATGGAGGAACAAATGATTAAAATAAAAGAAAATTTAAAGGCTAACCAAGACAAACAGAAAAGATATGATGATAAGGGAAGAACTCACAGTGAATTTAAAGTGGGTGACCATGTATTTTTGAAAGTGAAAGCCAACAAAATTTCCCTAAAGTTGGGAAATTGTTCAAAGTTGGCAGCTCACTATTTTGGGCCATTTGAAATCCTAGAGAGGATTGGTCCAGTAGCTTATATAATTGCATTGTCTGCATCTATGTATTTTCATAATGTATTCCATGTATCATTTCTCAAGAAATATATACCTGATGCTAATCATGTTATTGATTGGAATGTGATCTAGGTGGAGAAAGAAGATGCTTTCCAGGTGCATCTGGTGCACATTCTAGACCAGAAAATCAAACATCTCTGAAATCAATCCATAGGGATTGTAAAGGTCCAATGGACCTGGTACGGTCCTGAGGACATTACTTGGGAGCATGAGGATGCAATGAGAGCAGAATAACCACATATTTTTGAGAATTTTTGAAATTTTGTTGTGCATGGGTACATGATCCACTGAGGACAATGCATAAATAAGGGGAGGGGATTGTAATATCCCTAGGCCAAACCGAATTGTAATGTAAATGAAAATGTACTTAAGTTGGTGAGTTGTTTTGATATTATTTTGTATGCACATTCCATGACATGGTGCGCGCATGTATTGCACAGTGAAATGATGAAGTGTGCACATTTTAGGATACCGCACGCAACATATTAAGTGCATGCGATTGTGAGGCCAATGAGCCTTTATGTATATTCTCTGTTTTATAGGGTGGTGAGCCAGTTATTATAAGCTAGGATGATTATGTTTTGATTAGGCAGGAGAGACTAGATGTTAAAGGCCAGTGTGCCTATTTTATTACATGTCTCATAATTAATGTAAAATACATTGTTGTGTGCAGACCGACCACAATAAAAGAGATGGGGGACTAAAATCCACTGGTTAGAAAAAGGGGATAAGCTTTGATGTAGGAGCATCTCTCCACGTCAGCCATCCAGCCATGTCAGCGCGTGCATTCAAGGCTGAAGAGAGGCATAGCCCTCATCTTCAATTTTGAATTTGAAGGTAATTAATGTTGTAGGTTGTTGAGCCATGGAATCGTGCCTTTTTGCAGGCATTAGATTAGGTAGGCCTTAATGCTTGCAAGGCTGAAATCTAGATCTGATTTGTGGACTAGACAACCCATTCAATGCAATTGAATAGGGTAGGTAGATTGGAGGGAAGAGCTCGAAGAGCCTCCTCATGTAAAAAGATCAAGGGGTATTTCATTGAAGGAGAGTTTTAGTAAGAAAAGAGAGTCTGCATGTAGAGAGAAGAAGAGGAGTCGAGACCTTGTTATAGGCCGCGCTCAGGAACACCATTGTAAATAGGCATTTTCCATTTTAATATAAACAACAACTTTTCCTGCATATTTCTGTGTTAAATGAATGTCTGTGAGCATTCTTTATATGATGTGAATGTATGTTATGTTAATACATTTGCAGGAGTTGTTTTGTCTTCAAGATTGAGAGGTCTTTGAGGCTTCACACTAGGAGGGTGTGACAGAATGCTGAGGGTTCTGATAGCCATGCACAGAGGGTGTGTTTCTGAACTCTGCGGAGTCAGACAGAGGCATGCCAGGTGGGCACAGAAGTTGAAATCAACAACTCAGAGGAAGAACTTTGAGGTTGTTGAATACCTCAAGAGGCAAGGCTGTGTAGAAGAAACACAGTTGGATACAGAAATCTCTGAGGAGTTCTATAAAGATACGCTAGGTGGGCATTGAGCCAGTACAAGGAGTGCATAGAGGAAGAACTCTGCTATGAGTTCAACAGAAGAACCAGAATCACTAAGGATTCCGAGAGTTCTTCTAGGAGGGCATTGAGCAGGTGCATAAGGTGCATAGGAGAGGACATAACTGTTGGATGTTCTGTAAGAAGATACTATTCCAGGTGGGCATTGAGTAGGTGTGCAGATAGGCACATGAGAAAAGAACTCTTTGAGTTCTGTAAATTGAGGAAGAGTCCATTTAAGGATCTTCACAGGGTTGTTGAAAACCCTGTAGACTCAGCAATAGGTTGCTTGAGCAGAAGACTAGCCAGGAGGGCATCCAAATTCTCCATCTATGGGAGAAGGAAGAAGGATAAAATCCCTTAGGGGTATGAGTACTTGGAGAAGCTCAGAAGAGATATCACTTTAGTGTGTGAAGACTCTGCAGGAGTGCAGACGTCAAAATCCTTTGAGGATTAGAGAAAAGAAGCTTAGGAGGAACAACGTTGTTGAGAGCACAAGAGAGGACTTGGATTGTGGGGCTTGTATAGGAAAGGCAAAGGTAGAGGCCTTTAGTCTTGGAGAAGTCTTCCAAGCATCGAAAGAAATCTCCAAAGTTCGAGAGGCACAACAACTATCGTCGGATCTGCCGAAAGGATCTGGACCATTGAGAGTTTCATGTCCAGGGAGTAGGAGGAGGAGTGCACGAGGGGGATGGATCTAGACCGTCGGATATTTCTTAGAATACCCGTCAATCGTCGGATCTGACTGGAGTTGCAAGGGAGTTAAGCATTCATGAACAGGGGAGTGAAGTCCCGACAAGAATTTGTCATCAGGATTTTGGAATTCAGAACTTCAGGGATCAAAGGGACAAGATGCCGGGACATTTTGGCATTTGATTTCATGAAATCATGAAATGAATGTGGACCATCCATCTTGAAGGGACGCGTGGCAGAAATTGAGGCCTTTGGGAAAAATCCTGATAGGAAAGTCCATCGGCATATCGGGGTTTGGCGTTTCATGAATCTTGAAGACGAGACGTCTGGAGCATTTGAAAGCCCGAAATTGTGAAAGACACTGGACTGTGGTCATATGGAATAGTGGTCACATGGACCAGAATATAGCTATGGGGATAAACATTGTTGAAGCTGTTTCGACATTTCAGGATTTCGGTGATCGGGGAATCGAGAGAACATGGGTTCTCGTGACATCGGGAATCAGAAAACCCGGAAGCCGTAAATCACATTTCCTGTGGGGAAATTGTTCATGGTCGTGTTCAGGGTCATGAGGGAAAAGGAAGGACCTATGGATCAGATTTTAACAGATATTCCAGTGGGAATTGAAAGAGCCGCTTCAACTCACAAACTAGACAGAACGATCCTGTGAGTAGACGTAGTTGGCGTTTGCATCAATTTGGTATCAGAGCCTAATTATTGCTTGTATATTTCAGGAAAGGGAAGTTGGAGAAGGCAAAGGAAGATAGGGTTGTTGAAGACTCTATGATGGTTGTTTGCAGGTAAGCAACAATCAAGAAGACAGTCAGGAGGACTGTAGGAGAAGATGAGACACTCGAGGCGTAGAGTGACAGTAGTAGATTTGCCAGGAGGGTAGATATACAACAGGATGGCTATTGAAGGCTGTAGATATGTTGGAAGGAAAAGACCAGAGCTAATGAGCACAGCCGAAAGGGGGAAAGAACTTGTCGACATTAGGGAAAGAATGGAAGAGCTTGAACTGCGGATGCAGAAGAATACCAAGCCGAGATGGGTATATGAATGGCCCATGATGAAGACAAAGGTAAAATGGCCAGTCAAGGAGTTGATAGCTAGAAGACAGCATAGGTTGTTAAGAGGATGGTTGAGGCATGCTGAAAACCTCAACGAACCTGCGGAGATGGTTCATATATGTGAACCAGAGATTGGGAAAATTCTCAGTGAAGAGAATAAAATGGGATCAGCTGAAGATCTCAAGAACTGCCAAGAGGGCAGAGAGGAAATTCCAAATTTCCAGGTGGGCAAGGATTTGAGATCAATTGAATATCTCACGGACTGTCAGGAGGACAGCCAAGGAATTTCACATTGCCAGCTGGGCAATGAAATGAGGTCACTGCGGGATCTCTAAGACTGCCAGGAGGGTAGTGGAAGGATCTCAAATTGCTAGGTGGGAAGAGATAAGAATACGAGACTGTCTGAAAATCTCATGGACTCGGAGGTGAGTTCAATTCAGCAAGGGGTGCTGATGAAGATGGGATCGGTTGATCTCATAGTCTTTCAAGGAAGCAGCAGGAAAATCCCATATTTCCAGGTGGGCAAAGATGAGCAGGTGAGTTGGAATCAGCCAGAGGAGTTGACAGAGCAGGTGAGCTTAGACATGGGGTTGGATCAGCAGATGTTGCTGACAGAGGACGAAGATTAGAGGAATCTTCTGATGATTGGGGGAATCAAAATATTCCTACCATTTGCCTAAGAGGAGGCAGAAATCTACATTGCGGTTGATAAGGAAACAATCACAGAAGAAGGACAGCTAGCTGAGACTGTCAAAGAAGAATTGGAGAATACTTTGGAAGATGCCCAAGCAGACGAAGAAGAAGATGAGCATTCTGAGGAGTGTCTCAATGCTTTCAACCAGGAAGCTAAGGAAGCTGCAGCACTGAAGCTGATAGCAGAAGAAGCAGAAGAGGATAATGAGCATTCTGAGGAGTGTCTCAATATTTTCATCCAGGAGACTGAAAAGATTGCAACCTGGGAGTTTGCAGTAGCATAAGAAGAAGAAGAATACGACATTAGTTTGGCTGATTTGTATGAAAAAATTTAAGCCCTGGAGAGAAGGGTGAAGGTGCAGAGCATGCACATCCAACAAGTGAAGTTGGTAGTAGATGAAGAAGGCATGGGAGATCACAGTGATCTTCCCATTTGCAGAAAAATTTTCTAGCTAGGGAGACTGCATGAATAGGGCCAGCCATTGGAGCAGCTGGATGAAGTGATCGACATGATCAGAGAGCTAATGATCCAGTCAGCAGAAACTGTCAGTAAGGAGAGGTTGAGCAGAAGGAAGGAAGCAGCAGCAGCAGTGCAGAAGCAGTAGAAGTAGCAATAGGGAGATGGAGCAGATGAACAACTCCAGAAAATTGTTTGGGATCCAGGAGGATTTCAGCAACTGAGATGGGAATCTCATGAGTAGGAGCTCATGAATTTTTTAGCTGAGGAGTATGATGTAGGGGCATCTCTCCACGTCAGGCGGCCATGTCAGCACGTGCATTCAAGGCTGAAGAGAGGCGCAGTCCTCATCTTCAATTTTGAATTTGAATGTAATTAATGTTGTAGGTTGTTGAGCCATGGAGCCGTGCCTTTGTGCAGGCATTAGAGTAGGTAGGCCTTAATGCTTCTAAGGCTAAGATCTAGATCCGATTTGTGGACTAGACAACCCATTCAATGTAATTGAATAGGGTAGGTAGATTGGAGGGAAGAGCTCGAAGAGCCTCCTCATGTAAAAAAATCAAGGGGTATCTCATTGAAGGAGAGTTTTAGTAAGAAAAGAGAGTCTGCATGTAGAGAGCAGAAGAGAAGGAGAGTTTTAGTAAGAAAAGAGAGTCTGCATGTAGAGAGAAGAAGAGAAGGAGCCAAGACCTTGTTACAGGCTGTGTTCAGGAACACCATTGTAAACAGGCATTTGCCATTTTAATATAAACAACAGTTTTTCCTGCATATTTCTGTGTTAAATGAATGTCTGTGAGCGTTCTTTATATGCCGTGAATGTATGTTATGTTTATGCATTTGCAGGAGTTGTTTTGGCTTCAAGCTTGAGAGGTCTTTGAGGCTTCACACCAGGAGGGTGTGACAGAACGTTGCGGGTTCTGATAGTCATGCACAAAGGGTGCATTTCTGAACTCTGCGGAGTCAGACAGAGGCATGCCACGTGGGCATAGAAGTTGAAATCAACAACGCAGAGGAAGACTGTAATGATCCCAAGAGAAATTCTTTCTTGGAATCACTAACTACTACTAATTTATTGAGTTATTAAGTGCATACAAGATTCATCAACACATAGAGATCACAATATATTCAAGATGTAGAAGCACGAGCAAAGATATAACCTTTTTATTATGAGCAATGTAAGATCAATACAATAGATGGCCGACCTGGCATAAACCTCAGATGGTCGTACAAGCAATAGATATGAGCTGCTACAAAATGCTCCCACTAATACAAAATAATGCCTCCAAAGGCTGAATAAGAAATGAAGATCAATACAAGAAGATCTGAATGCCAAACTCTCTAGCTGAAGAATGCCACGTTCCAATAGAAGGCTGAAACCCTCAATAAGTCGGCCCTGCTGCCAAAAGTGTCCAATCACCCTAAGAAATATGCCAATTGATAGATCGGGTGATGGTAAGAATAACCTAGGTGCCTGAATCTCCAAGATCCCTCTCAATCTCCGTAGATCTGAATTTCCCACTGAATGGGGTG
>ML806901.1:127666-140390 GCA_009831015.1 Picea engelmannii
GTATGTGCCTCCTCTTCAGTAATGCTGCATCAATGAAATTGTGGGAAGCTCCTCCATCAATCAGAACCGACACTCTCTGTCCTTGTAAGACCCCTCTCATCCTAAAGGTGTTGAACTTGGGTACCCCGTTGATAGATGCCAACATAGCCTTCTCTCCAGTCGCACAGTCTAGTTCTGGAACCTCCTCTTCTGTTGTCTCTAACGTTTCAGCCTCCATGTTTTGTATCTGACCATACTCATCCTCTTCTTCGTCATCTGAAGTGACCTCAATGTAATGTACTTGTCCTCATCCCATGCACTTGTGTGAGGGATCACATGGCTCCTTGCATGTGAAGCAGAGTTGCTTCCTTCTCAGTTCCCTCCTGGTGTTGTCATCTATTCTTCCACGGCCCTTGTCATAACCCTTAGGGTCACGTCCTCCCTAGTTTATTGGAGGCCTTTGATCTCTTCCCCCACTGTTAAGAGGTGGTTTGGGTATGAATTTTGGTTTAGCAGCTGGACCCAGATCCCTCGTCTTCCAAATGGCTTCCTGTAGGCTGGTAGGATTGAAGGCCTTAACCCAACCCTTCAAGGGTTCCATCAATCCTTCTGCAAAGAGCATCATGAGACTAGTTGGGGACATATCTTGCACCATCACTGCCAACCTCTGGAACTCATCAATGTATGCCTCCGTCGTACCTGTTTGCTTGAGTTGGGTGAGCTCTCGGAAGTGTAACTCAGAATATCCTAGATCAAATCTATCAATGAGCCTCTGAGTGAATTCTGTATAGGATACAATCTGGTTGTGGCCGAGTGTGGTGAGCCCATGGTACCACCAGTCGTGGGTCTTTCCATCCAAGAACATAGTGGCAAACTTGATGGCCTCCATCTCTCTCATGGGGTTAAGCTGCAGGTAAGTATCCAACTTCTGTACCCATGCTTGTGTTGTCATCTTAGTTGTACCATCAAAGTATGGAATCTCTATCTTCTCTGCCCTTCGCTCAAACTCAAAGCTTCCCCTGTGATTCATCCTAGGTTGGTTTCTGAACTTGAGTTGACAATACTAGTCTATGGAAATCTGTCTTTGAACTTTCATATCCAAGTTGTAGTATTCCCTGGTACTCCTAGCTAATTGTGCCACAAAATATTCAACCTGTTCATGTTGCTCTTGCTCATCTGTAAACATGGGCATGTATGGTCTGGGGTTAGATCTGCTACCTGAGTGTTTGCCTAGTGGTTCATTTGTGAACACTAGCACGTATGGCCTATGATTGGTCTTGCTACCCATCTTCCCATGGAATGTGCCACCTCCAAGACTTCCTTCGGATCCTGGTGCTTTCTCCGAGTTATATCCATCTTCTTCATGGGTTCCACCGGACCCTCCAGCCTCCTTATTCCCATATGTATCAGGATATTTTCCTCGATGGGTTACTTGCATCAGAAGTTCAGTTATCCTAGTTTGGTTCTCGTTCATTTTCTGTAGATTCTCATCAACTTTCTTCAAAGTTTCATAGATTTCGTCCTGTCCCCTTCTATTGGTTTCCTGATACTCATCCAACTGTCAGACCAATGTGCTTTCTGTGCGGTTCATGTTTTGTTGGAACTTATCAAATTCAGTTATTAAGAGAGCCAATCCCTGAGGCTCATGGTCATCTCCTGACCCTTCCATTTCTCCCTCTATTTCACTTTTTTTTTTCTTCCTCCGACCCATAACAATTCCCCTGTACTTCTGCATGCACCGATCTCTCCATAGGTTTGGAGGATCAAGGCTCTGATTCCACTGTAATGATCCCAAGCCAAATTCTTTCTTGGAATCACTAACTACTACTAATTTATTGATTTATTAAGTGCATACAAGATTCATCAACACATGGAGATCACAATATATTCAATATGTAGAAGCACGAGCAAATATTTGACCTTTTTATTATGAGCAATGTAAGATCAATACAATAGATGGCCAACCTAGCATAAACCTCAGATGGTCGTACAAGAAATAGATATAAGCTTCTACAAAATTCTCCCACTAATACAAAATAATGCCTCCAAAGGCTGAATAAGAAATGAAGATCAATACAAGCAGATCTGAATGCCAAACTCTCCAGCTGAAGAATGCCACGCTCCAATAGAAGGCTGAAACCCTCAATAACTTGGCCCTGCTACCAAAAGTGTCCAATCACCCTAAGAAATATGCCAATTGATAGATCGGGTGATGGTAAGAATAACCCAGGTGCCTGAATCTCCAAGATCCCTCTCAATCTCCATAGATCTGAATTTCCCACTGAATGGGGTGCCCCACTAGATGAATGAAACCCTAGCTGGTTCGGCCCTGATGAAGGTGGCCTCCAAATGCTCTGAAACTCTCCAATAATATAGATCGGGTGATGGTAAGAATAACCCAGGTTCCTGAATCTCCAAGCTCCCTCTCAATCTCCGTAGATTTTAATTTCCCACTGGATGGGGTGCCCCACTAGATGACTGAAACCCTAGCCGGTTCGACCCTGATGAAGGAGGCCTCCAAATTCTCTGAAACTCTCCAAGAATATAGATCGGGCTATGAGAATCCCGTGGGAGAAGTTTCAGACTCCGATCTCAAGCAGATCTCCCTAGATCTGAGTTTTACTGAATTACAGGACGTCCCCTATGGCTCCAAGACGTCCCAATATGCAAACAAATGTAGAATGATGATAACCCTCCAAAAAATCCCTCAAACTGATGGTCCTGCCCCTGCAAACAAAACCCAACTGTCGCAATGGCCCTAGGCCCTCAGGATAAGCTGGATCGAACCTCCTTCGATAAACTGGCACTGAGACTAGAATGGTGTGGAGGAGTCTTTCATCCCTGAGGCCAAGCTGTGGAACAAGGTGAGTGGATATTTCACCACTGATTTTCTCCCAAGGGTTTGTACAGAAAAACCCCCAAACTGAATGCTCAAGAGCAATATAAAATGCTAATCCAAAACCAGAATGAGTAATAGGTGCACCCCAACCTCTTACTTATACTTTTTCTTCTAATTCTCTGTTGAGTTAGGTTAACTCCCAGGGTAATCTTCTATTCTTCTGTTGAGTTATATTTTACTCGTTTCCTTTTCCTTTCTTAAGTCAACTTAAAAATATAAATTTTAACTTCTTGACCTTTCCCCCCTTCAGTGTGAGACTATGACCTAGTGGGGGTGCCCAGGCCACTGAGTCTCCTGATTACCTCTCTAAGAGGCGAGGGACATTACAAAGACCTTTGAGGTTGTTGAATACCTCAAGAGGCAAGGACGTGTAGAAGAAACACAGTTGCAGACATAAATATCTGAGGAGTTCTGTAAAGATCTACCAGGTCGGCATTGAGCCAATGCAAGGAGTGAACAGAGGAAGAACTATGCTGTGAGTTCAACATAAGAACCAAAATCACTAAGGATTCTGAGAGCTCTGCCAGGAGGGAATTGAGCAGGTGCATAAGGTGCATAGGAGAGGAAAGAACTGTTGGATGTTCTGTAAGAAGATACTCTTCCAGGTGGGTATTGAGTAGGTGTGCAGATAGGCACATGAGACAAGAACTCTTTGAGTTCTTCAAATTGAGGAAGAGTCCATTTAAGGATCCTCACAGGGTTTCTGAACACCCTGCAGACTCAGCAATAGGTTGCTTGAGTAGGAGACTAGCCAGGAGGGAATCCAAATTATTCATCTGTGGGAGAAGGAAGAAGGATAAAATCCCTTAGGGGTCTGATTACTTGGAGAAGCTCAGAAGAGATATCACTTTAGTGTGAGAAGACTCTGTATGAGTGCAAACGTCAGAATCCTTTGAGGATTCGAGAAAAGGAGCTCAGGAGGAACAACGTCATTGAGAGCACAGGCGAAGACTCAGATTGTGGAGCTCGCAGAGGAAAGTCAAAGGTCGAGGCCTTTAGTCTTGGATAAATCTTCCAAGCATCGGAAGAAAGCACCAAAGCTCGGGAGGTGCAACAGCTGCCGTCGGATCTGCTGAAAGGATCTGGACCATTGAGAGTTTCATGTCGAGGGAGAAGTAGGAGGAGCGCACAAGGGGGATGGATCTGGACCGTCGAATCTTTCTTAGAATACCCGTCAGCCATCGGATCTAATTGGAGTTGCGAGGGAGTTAAGCCTTCGTGAACAGGGGAGTGAAGTCCTGACAGGAATTTGTCATCGGGATTTCAAAATTCAGAACTTCGAGGATCAAAGGGACAAGATGCCAGGACATTTTGGCATTTGATTTTATGAAATCATGAAATGAATGTGGACTTTCCATCTTGAAGGGATGCATGGCAGAAATCAAGACCTTCAGGAAAAATCCAGATAGGAAAGTCCATCGGCATATCGGGGTTCGGTGTTTCGCGAATCCTCAAGATGAGACGTCCGGAACATTTGAAAGCCTGAAATCATGAAAGACATAGGACTGCGGTCATATGGAATAGTGGTCACATAGACCAGAAGATAGCTATGGGGCTAAATGCTGTTGAAGCCATTTCGGCATTTTGGGATTTCAATGATCGGGGAATTGAGAGAACAGGGGTTCTCAAGACATCGGGAATTGGGAAACCCCGATGCCTGGAATCACATTTCCTGTGGGGAAATTGTTCATGGTCGTGTTCAGGGCCATGAGAGAAGAGGAAGGACCTGTGGATCATATTTTAACAGAGATTCCAGTGGGAATCGAAAGAGCCGCTTCAGCTCACGAACTAGATAGAACGATCCTATGAGTAGACGTAGTTGGTGTTTGCGTCAAGCTTGGGAGCTTAAGCCAAAAAGGAATATTATATTAATATTTCTTAAATCATAAAGTATGGATAATTATTTTATCCTAAGTTCTAAAGTTGGGGACAAGTGGGCCAAAGTAGTTCCCAACATGAAAAGTGTCAAGTTGGGGACATGCATACATATTGTTGGGACTTAGTTCATTTCCTATCATCTTTTCCATCATTCTTCCCATGATTCGTCCCACCATTCAATCATCTAGTCAATTATCCATGAGCATGCACACACCCATTGAGCTATCCTTTGTAACTTCATGACTATACATGAACCCATATCCATAGCCATATTTCTGCTCATGTAGCTGGTTAGCGTGGGAGTTGGACTGAAGAAGTGGGTTGTCAGGCCCGTGGGATATTGAAGAGGCAGGTTGTCAGGCCCGTGAGAAATTATCTGGGTGAGAGAATTGTTGGGGATCGATTTCCTGAAGGTGTTGAACTACAGCTATAGTGCTCTAAGACTTCATGTTCGGCCTATTGTTGAAGCTCAGAAAGGAAGTGGGGTAGTCGAAGGAATGTTGAGAAGAGAAGGGGAACACTTCCTGGGTGGGACGAGCATGTGGGGAATGAGGGACTATAGGCTGTTAGTTGAGTTGGCACCTGAGATAGAGTATTTCTTGTTGTCCATGAGCCTTTAGCCTAGTTAGGAATCCTTTTACCCATGTGGAGTTTAGTCCCTTCTCGGGGGTGACTCATTGTTGAGAGTGATGAACAGTGTGGTCTAAGGATGGGAGGTTTGTGTAATGTCTAGACACAGTTGGTAACATTATTACCAAGACAAGTGTCAATTGGGTGATAAATTTACATGTTGCATTGTTATTTACATGCTTATATTTATGGGTTTATCTTATGTGTGTTTATAACTGTCTGTAAATTTATGGGTACTTCTTGTATATGTTGCATGTATATGTTTACTATCATTTTAGTATGAATCTGTGAATTTACATAATGTATTTTTCTATCTACATTTTTTATATATATGCTTCCTCAAGAGTTTCATGTGCATATGTATTTTAATTGCATGTAGTTCGAAACATTTATGTGGCATAGCTCAGTTGGATGCTAGGTATGTTACAATATATTCTGCATAGAGAACAGTAAGAGTTCTCTGGTGTAGCATGGCCTGGCATGGATGGTTGGGGACATTACACCTGAGGGTGGTACAGTTATCTACATCAACATTCATCATCAGTTACAGTCCCACATTTTGGTTGACACAAGCATGGGGCATGGCTGCCTTATTTGTACACAGATTTTATTTTTTCTCCCTTGAGAAAGGTTTGGGTCCCACAATTTTCCCTCTTCCTCTAGCGGATCACTCTTGCATTTCCTCTCTTCACTCTTCTTTACAATGGCACTCTCAACAAAAGAAACATTGATGTATTTCAGCTGTACATATGCTCCTAACCTCACACATCAGGGGGCATGTGTTATCACTGAAAAATCGTCTACAACATTTCACACAATGGTTGAAGAAACAAATCAATGCTAGCAACAATTATTCCACCTACAACACCAAATTCCATCAAAAGGAAAAAAACTATATAATTGGGTCAAAAATCAAAGTGCACAAATTCACCAAAGGAAGCGCACGCACATTGTGTAGTATGTGTGGGCCAACACAACCCTCGGCACGCAAAATGAGCGACTATCTAAGATAGAATCTATGCACTTCTATGAATGATGCATTTATGGATCTTGTTGGCCCATCAACCACTTCTAGTTTGATGCCCAACATGATTTGACACTCATATCTAAGAGAAATCTAGCTTGGAGGATGGTCAAGGGCTAGAGGGTGCCCTAAAAGGCCCCTTGTTCACACTATGAACCAATTAAATTTTTCCGTGAGTGGATGCTATAAATAAGAGCCATGGGTGTGCTAATAAACAAATATATTCAAGGTATGTTATGCTGCAATAATTCTTCCTTGAGAATCCTCTTTTCTCTTTGAAGCCTTCAAGCACCATTGCAATAGGCCATTCTGCTCACCTCTTGAGGGAATAACCATTTTTTTTCTTCACCATTTGTCATTTCTTCCATTGTAAGGAGAGAAGAGATCTCAATTAGGGAAATCAATATCCCTCCCAAGGAGGAAGAGGGGACTCATAAGTCCCTTCCTTTTCTCTACGGTGTTGTTCCTACTAATCTATTGATCCATTGGCAAGAATATGTTGGTAATTGTTTGATTTTCATGGTTCTAATTTTCTCAAGCTTTCTAACATTTATTTCTTAGTTGTTTTTAGTTGTATTTATTTGTTTTCATGTGTGTTTGGTTTTTCTAACCCACTCACAAACTTTTGTCTTGTTTAGCAGGCTTATCTAAAAATGCAAGTGTTTTTGTTTTGCTCACCCAAGTGACAAAACCAACACAACATTAATTCCATAATTTATTAATAGCATGTACAACAACAAGGAATTATTTTTCAGTTATCGTATAATTTAACTTGCAAGGAGTGAATTTATTTTTGATGTAGTAGATGGCATATGGGTTTCGCTCCTCCTATTGTCCTAGTTGTTGGAATATTCAATAATACTGAGAGGGGGGGTGAATCAGTATTATGTATTTTTTACCATTTTTAACCACAACATATAAACATTAAGTTATAAATAATTTATCAATTATGATTTCATTCAATATATCATAAACATATAACAATGGATACACAATACACAATAATTTTACGTGGAAACCCAAATGGGAGAAAAACATGAAACACTTTTTAATGTATCAAAATATTACATCCACCAAAGGAACCAACTTCCAAAATTCTCCAGAACCAATTGTAAGGAGGCACCAACCCTCTAGTGTATAGGCTATAACCTGACGGAAGCTACAACTCCCTAAATTTTCTAACTTCAACTGGAAGGAGGCTCCAACCCCTTATCCTTTCCCCTTCCTTCCTCTCTAAAATATAAATGATAGAATCAAGTTGTCATTGATACAGATACATCATCATCATCAAATCTATTTCAAACCAATAAACACATAAATATTATGACAAGATCTCCAAGAATATCTCCCAAATAATATACCCAAAATCACTAATATATGCATCAAACCATGTTCCAAAAACCTTCAAGATATACCTCAATCATGTGTCAAAACTCCAATATATTCCTCAAGCATATACCAAAAAATACAACATATTCCTCCAAGCATATGCCAAAAATATCCAATATATTTCTCAATCATATACCAAAATATCCAAGATACAATCCTCAAGACATATAAAAGACATACCTTCCATTCTGTAAAAACCCTAGTGCATAATATATCAAATCATCAAACCTTGGCTTCAACATTAACAAGAGGTATTCATCTTCATAACCTTTCCTCAGCCTCGTGGGATTGGTCTGGGAAATGAGGGAGACCTCACGTGACGATTATTGGAAAACCAGTTGGGGCCTTGCGGGACACCCTATACTTGACCTGCAGGGCTCACCTCAGATAGGGTTTCACAAAAACTCCTTTTCATCTCTGCAACTCCAAAAACTTCCTACTTCGCACAACTTCATTATCTCACTTATGCCAAGAAATCATAAGTTTTATTGATGATTAAATGAGATTTTATTTATGTTTATTTGTATCCTTCCAAGTACCTCCTTTAGTTGTGTTTAGGGCCAACATGTAACTTCTTGTTTGTAGTTGTTTTTATCCTTTACTTGATTTTTAGACTGACTTATAACTTCTAAACCATTTAGCAAAATTTTTTACATGATCATATTTAAGAGGGAGTATATCCTTAATCGTTAGGAACCACATGGCGTGCCACCTACCATTTGAAATGTCTTGATGGAGAATATCAATCCATAGGTGTTTTGCATGCATTTTCAAAGTCCTTCATTCTCTTTTTCTTCAATCAACTTTGGGATTCATGACCACACCTTTGGGGATTCCCGAACATACATTGTAACTTAATTTATTAACAACTAGGGATTCTTGTAGGATTCTTCAAAACGTCTTCTCATGAGGGACATGCTTAGAGATACGCCATAAGGGGACCACTTTAGAGATTCCCTCAAATAAACCCATTACTTCAAGGGGATTTTGGACCTACTTCGAGGCCTCTTCTAGGGTTGACATCAATGGAAACCAAGTTTCCAAAAATATCCCCCTTTGGAATTCATGGCAACACTCATACTCCCCCTGTGACCATTTCTCCCCCTGTCATCATGCTTTTGATCTTTCTCTCCTCCTTCGACATCAATGGAAAAGGGTAACTCCCCCTGACCATTTCTCTCCCTCGGTATTATTTTCAAGATGTTATGTAGATCAATGTGGGTCAAGAAAAACTCATATTTTCTACGAAATATACTCAAAGGTATCTATTGGGATAGGTTTGGTGAATATATCTGCAATCTGTTATTTTGTCCCAATGTACTCTAACTTGATATTAATTTATATTAATTGTTCCCATAGAAAGTGGAACTTGATAGGAATGTGTTTGGTCTTGGAACACATCAATGGATTCTTGGATATACTTATAGAACTGGTATTGTCATGGGAGATTGAGATGGGCTCGTCATATTTTACTTGTATGTATTGTAGGGTTTGCTTCATCGAGAGGACTTGAGTACACCATGTTATTATTGCAATATATTTTTCTTATGTTGTGGATAAGGATAATGAAGACAACTTCTTACTCAACCAAGACATTATAAATCACCCAAATAGAAGACTGATCCACTGTTACTTCTTCTATCATCAATGTTTCCCGCCCAATCTGCATCTATGTAGGCAACAATAGTCAATTCATTCCATTTTAGATACCATAGTACAAAATCTGTTTTTCCTTTGAGATATCTGAAGATACTCTTTTCTTCCATAACCATGGTTTCTTTCAATATTGGTTGAAATATTGCAACATATCCAACTACTTGCATCACATCTAGTCTTGAGGCTATTGCATAGAGTAAGTTGCCAATAATTGATCTATAGAGTCTCTGATCCTCTTCTTTAGATTCATCTTATTTTCTCAACTTGAAAACAATCACGATAGGAATACTTATAGATTTGAAATCTTCCATTCTTAAATTATTCAACATTTATTTGACGTAGTTGGTTTGGGAAATTAAAATGACTTCATCTAGATGAGATATTGGGAGTCCCAAGAAGAAAGTTAACTCACCATGTAGGGACATTTTGAACTCACTATGCATGTCCATGGAAAATGTCTGACTCAACCTGTCATCATCACTTCCAAATATGATGTAGTCCATGTATACTTCAATGATAAGTATGGTGTCCTGATCCATTTTTATATAAACATTTCTATTTGCATTTCCCTTTTTGAATCCTTGTTGTTGTAATTACTTGACCATTCTTGAATATTTTTGGACTATGATTGTTGTTAGACCGAAACTTGCAGGCATTAGTCTCTGCCACAATTTTCAGAGTTAGTATCCATGAGATGGGGTTAACCCATGTTGTGAAAATCGTGGGAAGCATTCAACCCAATGTCCAAAAATATCCCTACCTCCCCCTCCCGCATGTGTCGGGTGAGTTTCAAACTCAATACTTGTCTCTTTAATACCATTTGTTGGAATATGATTTTCGCTATACCAAAACCTGCAGGCATTATTATCCACCAAAATATTCAGAGTTAGGATCCAGGAGAAGGATTTGTCCCATGTTGAAAAATTTGTGGTAAGTGATGAATCCAATGTCCAAAAAATACCATGCTCTAGGGGCTTGCTTGAGTCCATACAAATATTTCTTCAATCTGCAAAAATAATCCTCCCTTTCTGATAGTAGGAACCCTTCTAGTTATTCGATGTAGATTTCTTCTTCTGATTATCCATTCAGAAATGTTGATTTTATGTCCATCCGATAGACTATGATCCTTTTGGAACATGCATAGACCAAGATTATTCTGATAGATTCCATTCTAGAAATAGGTGAAAAATTTTCTTCAAAATATATTACTTCAACTTGAGCATATCCCTTGCATACTAATCTTTCTTTATTTCTGGTTACTTTTCCATCTTCGTTTAGTTTGTTTCTGAGAACCCATTTTGTACCAATCATGTTTTTGTCCTTAGGTCTTGGAACCAATTCCCATGTCTCATTCTTCTCTATTTGATTAAGTTCTTCTTCCATGGACTTGATCCAATTTCCATCACTATTGGATTCCTCAAAGTTTCTTGGTTCAACTGTGGATAATAATTCTATAAGTATTTGTTTTGGTTCTTATTTGATTCTTCAGGTTTCTATTCCTTTCTTTTATACCCAATAATCTGTTCTAGTGAATTATTCTTTGGACACCAATGTTTGGGTGTCCTAGAAGATGTCTAGAGATATTGATGATTTTCTTCTTTTCCTTCTTTCTTTTCTTCCGGTTTCTTATCCTCTGGTTCTTTTTCTTCTATTGCTACTTCTTCTTTTAGTTATTCTACTATTATTTTCAAGATGTTATGTAGATCAATGTGGGTCAGGAAAAACTCATATTTTCTACGAAATATACTCAAAGGTATCCATTGGGATAGGTTTGGTGAATATATCTGCAATTTGTTATTTTGTCCCAATGTACTCTAACTTGATATTATTTTATATGACTTGTTCCCATAGAAAGTGGAACTTGATAGGAATGTGTTTGGTCTTGGAATGCATCAATGGATTTTTGGATATACTTATAGAACTGGTATTTTCATGGAAGATTGAGATGGGCTCGTCATATTTTAGTTGTGTGTATTGTAGGGCTTGCTTCATCGAGAGGACTTGAGTACAACATGTTATTATTGCAATATATTTTTCTTATGTTGTGGATAAGGATAACGAAGATAACTTCTTACTCAACCAGGAAATTATAAATCACCCAAGTAGAAGACTGATCCACTGTTACTTCTTCTATCATCAATGTTTCCTGCCCAATCTGCATCTATGTAGGCAACCATAGCCAGTTCATTCCATTTTAGATACCATAGTCCAAAATCTGTTTTTCCTTTGAGATATATGAAGATACTCTTTTCTTCCATAACCATGGTTTCTTTCAATATTGGTTGAAATATTGCAACATATCCAACTACTTGCATCACATCTAGTCTTGAGGCTATCGCATAGAGTAAGTTGCCAATAATTGATCTATAGAGTCTCTGATCTTCTTCTTTAGATTCATCTTATTTTCTCAACTTGAAAACAATCACGATAGGAGTACTTATAGTTTTGAAATCTTCAATTCTTAAATTATTCAACATTTATTCGACGTACTTGGTTTTGGAAATGAAAATGACTTCATATAGATGAGATATATGGGAGTCCCAAGAAGAAAGTTAACTCACCATGTAGGGACATTTTGAAATCACTATGCATGTCCATGGAAAACATCTGACTCAACCTGTCATCATCACTTCCAAATATGATGTAGTCCATGTATACTTCAATGATAAGTATGGTGTTCTGATCCATTTTTATATAAACATTTCTATTTGCATTTCCCTTTTTGAATCCTTGTTGTTGTAATTACTTGACCATTCTTGAATATTTTTGGACTATGATTGTTGTTAGACCGAAACTTGTAGGCATTAGTCTCTACCAAAATTTTTAGAGTTAGGATCCACGAGATGGGGTTAACCCATGTTGTGAAAATCATGGGAAGCATTGAACCCAATGTCCAAAATTATCCCTCCCTCCCCCTCCTGCATGTGCTGGGTGAGTTTCAAACTCGATACTTGTCGCTTTGATACCATTTCTTGGAATACGATTTTCATTATACCAAAATCTGCAGGCATTATTATCCACCAAAATATTTAGAGTTAGGATCTAGGAGAAGGAGTTGATCCATGTTGAAAAAATTGTGGTAAGTGATGAATCCAATGTCCAAAAAATACCATGCTCTAGGGGCTTGCTTGAGTCCATACAAATATTTCTTCAATCTGCAAAAATAATCCTCCCGTTCTGATAGTAGGAACCCTTCTAGTTATTCGATGTAGACTTCTTCTTCTAATTCTCCATTTAGAAATGTTGATTTTGTGTCCATCCAATAGACT
>ML806902.1:6290-19185 GCA_009831015.1 Picea engelmannii
GTTAATGAAGTGATTGGAAATAATAAATTTT
Organism: Picea engelmannii; assembly: GCA_009831015.1. Lineage (NCBI taxonomy): Eukaryota > Viridiplantae > Streptophyta > Pinopsida > Pinales > Pinaceae > Picea > Picea engelmannii. The sequence goes on from ML806902.1 coordinate 6,322, forward strand.
AATGCACCAGGCGTTATGTAAGGATAACTGTGAGAAGCTGGCCCAAACTACAGGAGGTGGAAGTGAAAGAATGTTTAGTTAATGGGATAAGAATGTTGACTAAGAAGTCATAAAGGACAACCGGCCGTATCGAAAGTGGGGAAGGGAGATACATTTTCAAAGATACATGAATGAGCATTGACAGAGAATCTCCAAAGTCCAGCGCGGGCATTTTTCTAATGTTAAAAAATAATTATTGAATTTCAAATCATTACACAGGTTTCATGTCGTACAACGAAATAATTAAATTAAAATGGTTTTTTAATTTACTTTTTGCTAACATTAGGAGCATGGAGGCTGAGATGTATAATTTAATGTAAAATTAATAATTAATAAATTGAAATTATCTTTCCATTAGGTTTTATAATTTTATAATTTTTTTTTCTCTTTCAGTGAGAACAATGTAGTTAACCGTTCTTTTATATAATACTTCATTGTTTGATTGAGTCGTTGATCTCTTATTTGGAATGCACAATATTTCAATGCACAATATCTAGGGTCTTGTCATGTTGGATCTGCCATTTTATAATATTTCATCGTTGGATTGATAATCGTTGATCTCTTATTTGGAATGCACAATATTTCAATACACAATATCGAGTGTCTTGTCATCTTGGATCTGCCATCAATTTTAATGAATTAATTATAATTTGTTGGACATCAATAATAAAATTGTTTAAATCTTAAGATCATAAACATTTAAACATTGATAATAGATCTGTACATGCATATGAGATTTGATCATGCATTATCATCATTATTAAAAATAATTGGACTTAAAATCATTAAGTTATAAAATAATTATGTTAAAAAATTAAATTTAGTTTTATGAAAAAGTGTCTCATTGTTATATTTAAAAAAATATAAATAAATGTCTTCAATATGGAATTATTTTAATGCACTATCAGTGCTATGTCAGGTTGGATTTTCCATTAAATTTAATGAATTAACCATAATTTGTTGAACATCAATAGTAAATCATTGTTTTAAACTTTAAGACTATAAATATTGATTATGCATTCATAAATATTGATTATGCATTGTGGTAACAATAACCTAAAAATTAACAAATTGTAACATAGTTTTTTTTCGAGAGGATGCTTAATTTGATTAGTTTGTAGAGTTTTCCTTTGAATTTGATATCGTTAAACACAACATTGATTATGCATTGTGATAACAACTATTAAAAAACAAATTGCAACATAGTTTTTTTTTTTTGAGAGGATGCTTAATTTGATTAGTTTGTAGAGTTTTCCTTTGAATTTGATGTAGTTAAAAGTCTTTGTGTGATAAAGCTTATTGTTATGCAATGCTACATGTTATGTTTAATTTTATATTAAAACACAAAAAAAGAAAATAATCTTTGTCATATTTATTTATTGAAAAATACATTATTGAAATTTTATTTATTACTAAAAAAAAATAGTAAATTAAATTTATTTAGTACCTAGATCCTTTATAACCCAAATATATAATTACCTTTCCTATTATGTAACTTTATCGCGATTAATGTTGATAAAACCATCATTTCATTCACTTTGAGAATATGGTATTGCATTGTTTTGGTATCTAGGGATAATAAACATCATCACTAACTTAATATACTATATACATAAGAATTATATATATATATATATAATTCTTATGTATATAGTATATTATCTTGATTGAAAGACATAAAAAATAAATGAAGGAACAAATATCTTGGTACTTAAAATATGTGGATTAAGATGAATCAATGATTTTTTGTTGTTGTATAATAACAATTCTTTTAGTGTTTAAAATATGTGAATTAAGATGAATTAATAACTTTTGTTGTTATGCATTTTTATGGTAATTAAAGTTGATATAATAATCATTTTGTTTACTTGAGAATATGAAATTAGATCACTTTGTTTTAGAGAATAATAAATATTAGCATTAATATAATATTCTTAATACATTAGAGTAAGATAATTTTTAATTGAGTTTAATATGTTCAAATTGTTTAAAATCAATCATATAAATAGAGTTGTAACTTAACTTTTTATGAGTAGATATAAGTCACTTGTTTTTATATGATTTTGATGAATTTCTGTTTTTATATGATTTTGATGAATTTCTTAAAATTTATTTCAAATATAGTTGTTTGAAAATGTATATATCATCTTCCATTATCTAATTTTTTAGGATGCGATATTTTAGATGATAAGAAGTATGAGTGGCATTGGAACATTATAAAAATTTAAATGATTTCACATAAAAAAGTTTAATTTTCAAATATAAAGAACTTTGAGGATGAAATAGATGATTGATATGTACTTCCATATCAAATATCTAAATTGTTTTAAGAGAATCAATATATGAATGATCTATACATACATATCTTAATATGAATTTATTTCATTGTTCACACATTGATTATTCTCATGATGTGATAATTTTGTTAGTATAAAGGCCAAGGTAACCTTAAATTTCCATTAAAGATTTTAACTTTGAAATATGGAGTTGTACGTTTATATTTAAATATTAAATATTTCATCAATCATGCATTGATTTTTATAATGATGTGATCGTTCGGATGACATAAAGCATAGATAACTTGGCAATATTATGACCATTTAGTTGATTTTACCATGGGAGAGAATTGTTAGGAAATAATGTATATGGAGAAGGATAACTCACCCTTCATTGTTCTTTCAATATATAATAAATTCTTATATGGTTAGGAAAACATTTATGATACAATTTATGTTGGGATGTGTCGACCAACCATTTTTTATTCATATCCAAAGAATAATTTACTCTTCTACAAGTGAAAGTGAAGGATTAAGTGAAAAATTATATGAGGACGGGTTCGAAAACCCTTCTCCATTATTCCACTTTCAAAAATTTTGCTCTCTTGTGTAGGAAAATTTGAAATTATAAATTATTTGGAGAAGGGTTGGTTGACACAGATATCTTTCTTCTATAAATTAAAAGTTTTCAATGAGTGGGGAAACCTCTTTTAATGAAATTCCATATTATGTATAAGGTTCATTTGACCCTTCCTCATTATTCTCATAGTGACAATACTCTTCTATGGGTGGTAGTGTAGGATTAAAGCAGTGTGTATGAGAAGGGAAAGCATACCCTTTCACATTATTACACTTTCTAATTTATAGTTATTTAGTCTACCAAACACTAAAATTAGACATTATTTGGAAAAAGGGAGATTGACCTTTTCTCTTTTTTTGTACAAACAAAATATATTTGATGAATTGGGAAAACTCTTTTGATGAATATTAATATGTGGAGGTTTGGTTGATTGTTTGTCATTCTTATCATGCCAATAAAACTCTTCTATGAGTGGGAGATAAGGATTAAGTGGCAATGTATATGCAGAAGGGTCAACCAACTGCTTCTCATTATTTTCATGTGAAATATGTTCTTATATGGTCCAATAAACCATTGAAGATAAAAACTATGTGGAGAAGCATCCGCCAACTCTTCTCCATTCATCACCAAACAATAATACTCTTCTACAAGTGAGAGTGAGGGATTTAGATAAAAATTATATGAGAAAGGGTCAATCAACCCTTCTTTATTATTTCTCTTTCAAATAACTAGTTCTATGGTATGAGAAGATATCAAATTTGAAATTATTTCGAGAAAGGTTAGCTCGTTCTTTCTCTTTATACTATAAATAAGAAGCCAATGTTGAGTGGGGAAAAATATTTTAAAGGAAAACAATATGTAGAAGGGTCATTCGACCCTTCCTTATTTTTCTCATAATAAGAGAGCTCTATTATGCATGGGAGAGAACGATTGAGTGACAATGTATATGGATAATATTATTTAAACCCTTTCTCATTCCTTCCATATAGAATCCCTTCTTATATGATCATTATCACTGAAATTTCGTCCGTAAATGGTTATAGAAATCCAACATCTCCAAAAACCTATTATTTCATTCATAGCCCCAAAAATGCATTTTCAGAGGGCACAAACTATACAATTGGTTAAAAAATTAACATGTGCAGAAGCACTACAGGAAGCACGCGCACATGCGCAGGTCAAAAACGTCGGGAAAGCGCACATGCCCTGACGCGCGACTGTGTACGCAAAAAGCCGCTCACACCTGAGAACGACACATTTATGGTTCTTTTCGGCCCCTCACCCACTTCTAGTTCAACTCCCAAGTCGATTTGACCCTCAAATACGAGCTGAATCCGAGTGAGGGTTGGTCAAAGACCTAAGGGTTCCCTAAAGGGCCCCTTGTTCACACTAAAGACTAGTTAGATAATGCCTCAAAGATTTTCTATAAAACGAGGCCACGGGTGCACTATGAATTCAAGAATCTCATTGTATTTTTATGCTACTTCTATTCTCCTACAAGGAACCTCTTTCCTTCTTGGATCATACTAGCATCATCTCATTAAACTATTCACCTCACCTCTTGAGGGAATAAGCTTGGATTTCTTCACCATTTCCCTTCTAGTTTGCTATTTGTAAGAAGAGCTCTCACATAGGGGACTCAAGAGACCTCCCTTAGAAGAAGAGGGGATCCATAAGTCCCCCTTTTTATTTGGTGTTTTCCCACTAGTATAAACTCTCCATTAGTGGCATGAATATTTGTCAATTGTTTGATTAATTTTGGTTCTAATTTCCTTATGCACTGTAGTTTTGTTTCTTTAGTTGTTATTAGCTTATTTGTTTATTTATTTCTTGTGCTTGATTTGTCTAACTCTTGCACTAAATTCTGTCATGTTCAGTTGACCCAACTGGAGTTGCAAGTGTCCCTCTTTTTCTCATTCAAGTGGCGAAAAGGATACAACAAGTTGGCGACCGTACTAGGGAAGGTATCAATTTCCTCCCTATTTAGGTTGTTTGAGCACTTCTTTTTGACTTATTTACCTTGAAGGGATCATAACCGGCCCAGTCCTACCTGCAAAGAGATGAATTCAGAGATGAAAGAGGACAAATTTGTTTAAAATTTTATTCCCGGGCACGTATCAGAACGTGCGCAAGTTTTTCATCCCACGGGTGCATCTTCTGAGCACGTGCTCCAACAACACTGTGTTTTCCAATGCATTTTGTGCACGGTGCGCCAAAAGGTCCTTGTTTCTCTTCACATTGGTGCCACATGCGCCTCTGTCTAAACTAGGGTTCGCATACCTGTCTAGAAAATCCAACATTGTAAGAGTGTTTTGTGATGTTTGAAAGGCCCCTAGCCTTATAAACATTTATTCTATACAATTTGTAAATGCACCACACTTAGATTCCCTCTCCACATGAAGGGTTAGTCAAAACATAGGCACTTAGGGGGTTAAAAAGAACTATATTTCTCCTCTTTTGCTTTCATTTTTCCACATGGATGGCTTGTTTTGATTGTAAAAGTGAAGTTAATATCATTTTATATCACATATATAAACTCTTGCATTGGGACCAGAAATCAAACTTCAATCATTGAGTATGCTCTTCTCTTGCACCATAGAGCGATCTTGAGAATCATAAAAACAATTAAGGGAAGATTTCATCTCCCTTAAAAGAAAAATCTTTAGGAAAGGACAAAGCCCCTCTAGGGCCCCTCTTAGTTTCTTTTTTCAAACATCTTAAATTTGTGAGGGCCCATACATGCCCACATGTTGCAAAGATAGGATAGTTTTGAAACTACTTTCTTAGTTTACATCACTAGGGAAGTTTAAAGATTATTGTAATGGGCCCATACATGCCCACATGATTTCAATCTAGGATAGTCTTTTGAATATTTCTTAGATTAAATCAAATTAGGGAGTTTAAAGGATTAAGTAAGGAACCATATGTTCACATGCTAGTTCTTTAGGGAATTTAAAATTACACAAGGTCGTACCAATGGCATCTAGTAAGATAGTTAATTAAGAATTGTAAGGACCACACAAAGTACACATGCTATAAGGTGACACCTAACTTATTAAACATTTGGCACATTTTATCACTTTCTCACACACAAAGTCACTACTCACTCACATAATTTCATCTCGAATTGTGGAGGTTGAAGTAGGTTTCCTCCAAAGGGATTCTGAAATGTCCCACTATTTCTTAAAGGAATTTTCCACTCCCACTTAAATTCAAACAATATTGGTTCACACCCCAATCTCTCAAATAACCACATCTAAAATTTTCTAAAAACTCACTAAGTTTTCCTCCACAGGAGGTGCCAAAAGAAATTTTTAGTCTAGGTAGGATCTCAGGGATAGGAATCCAAATAACTCCTTGTTATCTAGTTCTCACATCTTCAAAAGATTGGAATTTGACATATAGGGAACTTTAAAATCCTCCAAGTCAAGTGTTCCTACACCATAAGGCAGGGAGATACCCATGAAGGATTGAAGGCCGAGGTCTGATTGTTCTGTGTGTCCCCCCTTGACGCACCCACCTCTTGGAAGGGATCTATCCCATGACCCATTTCTAAGGCCAAAAATCTAAATGTCGCACTTTGACCGAAGTACCTAGTGGCCAAATTTAAGGATATCTACCCAGGTGGCAATTGTGGGCTGCAATTGCACCTTGATCAAATTTTGTGTGGCTATTGGGAAATATCTCTAGCTCTTTCGAGATATGCACCCTCTACCCCTCATTATAACTGATTGTTTCATCCTTCACTAGTTTCTCTTCTAGTGGCTTCAGACCCCACTGTTGAGTGCTATTGGAAGGTCCAGTGCTATTTTGAGAGGAAGGACATTACGTCTTTTTAGGACACGAGAATTTGTTTTCTTTGGTCTCCCACGTGGACAAAATCCACCTACCCACATATATGCTTCTTTTTAATTGATTTATGTGTGATGTTCTTGTGATTACATCTGATTGTGAGATATATTGTGAAGGTCCAAAATTATACAAAGACTCTTGTTCATTTTATTTCTCTCATCACCATTCGTACACATTCACTTTGCTAGTTGGACATCATAGGGACCCACAAAATCCCCACCGTTCCAGATGCTTGCAGAACCTCCCTCCTCTTTTAGGAGGAATTCCTAGTCTTGACAACTCATCGACTCAACCCTCTCACACCCCTATGAGTGATACTATATTAGGGTCAGCTTTGCTTGGTTCCACTTTACTTGGGTCCACTTCCTAAGGTCAACCATCCACTAGCTCTCCTTTACAAGGAAGAAGGGGGCAGACTTCTTCTCAAGGAGGAAGTACAACCCCACCCACCCTCCCTCAAGGGTCAAGTTCACAAACCACTCATTCCATGGCTAGAACCAATCCTCCACCACGACTCCATATGCCATATTTGGCCTCCCTCAACATACCGGATCTGAGTAAGATCACCAACGATCCTATATTACACAACCCCACATGGCCTGCAATGCCTACCAAACTGCCTTCAAACATTCCCAAGTTTGAAGGAAAGGTGGGAGAAGATCCTGCCAACCATGTCATGACCTTCCACCTATGGTGCTCTTCAAACAACATCATGGACAACTCCATCCGATTAAGGTTATTTCAGTGCACACTCACAGGTCCATCAGCCAAATGGTATGTGGACAAAAAATGAGGGTCCCATGTGACTTTTGAATCATTGGCCAAATTGTTTTTGACCTTCTTTCAACTACCAATTATCCACAACAATGGTCTAGAATTTCTCTTTGAGTTTAAACAATCCTCAGCCACACATATCATTGACCACATTCAAGAATGGCATCGGTGACATAGTCTATGCAAAGAAAAAACCACCAAAGAACAATGCCTCGATTGGTTTCTCAGATCACTCATCTCTCTCCTTGCCAAAGATGTGGCCTCCACCTTCCCCCAAACTGAAGAGGAATCCATCAGCAAGGCTCAACAGTACGACCTCATTTATGCATAGTCAGGATACTTATACACTGTACTACCTGACGCCCCGAGACCCATACCATTCAACCAGGACAAACCGGGGATGTCTCACTCAGTGGATGGATTGATCGGTACCACAACACACCACAATCTATACCCCCAACAACCACCTATGTATGATACACTTAAATATTCATCAATATATGGAGGACCCCCTAATTATCCTCCTCCACCTTATCAACAACCATACCCTGTTTCCCTTCCTCCACCCATAAGTGGACCCTTGTCGGCACCCATGATGCACCCGTCTCTTCAACCAAGTTCTGGTACCCCCTCTACCTCAGCTTACACCCTGAGTACTAGTGAAATCACTACACCTTCATATGCACCTTATGGGCCATTACCACAAAATAATCCATACTTTCTATTTCTTGTCCCTCCAAAGCCCACTTCTCCTCCACAAGGACAACCACATGCTAGGGTTAACTTTGTTCAGCCCTCTCCCATTCAATAATTTCAAAATTTTGAACAACTGAATACAGAAAATTCGGTCGATCAGTCGAATAATTCAAAAAAGAAAGGAAAAAACTGAAACAATAATAACCTAGGACCAGGGAGAAACAACCCCCGACATAACCAACCTGCTAGGGGAAACCAGAATCAGGGGAACTAGAACCCCCAAGGGGGAAATAACAACAAATGCCAAGGGAGGAACAACAACAACCTCCAGACGAACTTCCCTTGTGCCCTTTTTGGTGAGCACGTTCATTATACTCACCATTGCCCCCAAATAGTCGACCTCAAACAAAAAAAATATTCCATGAATGCACCACGTCCTCCAGCATCGCCTACCCCTCAGCAGGCCCCACAATAGTATTTGCAACAACCACCCCCGGTGGTGTTGCAAAACCCTATTCCACATCCAGGTGTTATGAATACCCAACATAAAATGCACCCTGCCCCACCACAGATGGGGCAGTATCAAAACCCTGGGAATCCGACGGATCACACTATCCTCCTCACTAGCGAAGAATAAATTATTCTACAAATGTCCAGTCGTCAATACAACGCACCCCTTGAATCTACTCCCACTACTTCGGAGGTAGCTCTAGTTACATCTGGAAAACCTTTGATGATTCCAGGCCCTAACACTGAACCACCCATTCGTATTCCTTGCATCCCATTACGATGGAATATCAATAACCCTCAGGCTAGGGTGGCACACAATTACAGTTTGTTCGATGGCTTGGCGCAATCTCCCACAACCACGTCATTCTTGGAGGTCCTCCAAACATGTCCCACCCAATGGAAAAAATTTCTTTACGCCTTGGGGGCAGTCAAACCTACGGATACTAGACTCATCACATTTGATCTAGATTGTGGGGAACCCCGTCTCCCCTCTTTGGTAGCTTTCCAGATACCAGTCAAAATTTAGAACATCACAGTTCATCGATGCATCATTGATGAAGGTGCATCCACATGCATCATGCCCAAAACAGTATGGCATAAACTTGTCTCCCCCGAGATAATACCATCGGCCATCACTTTGAGACCTTATGATGGATGACCATCCTATCTTGAAGGGATCTTTCAAAATGTCCCCGTTGAACTCGAGGGAAAAACCATTCTTATTGACAATGAGGTTATCGACGCCCCGCTCGATTACAACATCTTGTTTGGACATAGCTACCTGTACGCTATGAAGGTTGTGGCATCTTCTGTGTTTCGAACGATGATTCCCCCCCACAATGAGAAAATCATCACCATTGACCAAGTTTGAAATTATGAGTCCAACCCTTCCTCGAACATCGATAACATCCTACCTTTTGTCCACAATAATTATGATTCCTACCCATGCATCGATATGGGCCCCAAAATTTTCAAGGACCCATCCTTGCTAGGGACATACCATGGAGCACCACAACTCATACATCCATCATCACAAGTGTGTGTTGTATATTCCGATTTAACTGAAACTAGAGATACCATCCCTCCCACGGAGGCTTCTCCACCCCTTGAGGTCCCACTAGTGGATGAAACCCTACCTCAGGCATTACCTGAGAACTTTACGACACTTCTTACCCCCGATTTCACCCCTCCCCAAGGAAAAATTTTGGTTTGGGAGACAATTCCCCAAGCCATCAATCAAATCCCCTTCTTTTGCCCCCCACTGGGCGTACAATATTTTTAGGTAGTCGCAATGCTTACCCTTCCCAACATGGTGCTTTCCATTCAGGTATGGTATCTACATCCACCCGCGATGGTCCCTCAACCATCCCTCCCTCCCCAAATAGAAGGAATCCCAATGCAGATTCCAGTACTAACTCCAACTGCACCACCCTCACCCCCACTTGCCAGCACCACCACTACGGCTGGGTTACAAGGTAGAAAAAATATCCCATTGCTCCACTTCCTCTCCGAGTTCAACCTCCTTGCACACTATGCGAGAGAGAAGGACACCCTATGAATAGATGTCCCTATATCCCCGAGTTACACAATTTGATCCAACTCCCTCAAGTGACCACATTGCCTGTCACTTCACCAAGCACACCTAGTACTATCACCACGTCCCCTACAACATGTAGTAAAGGGTTGCGAACCAAATTTTCATGTGCCATCTATTCAGAGTATGGACACTATACTCATCATTTCCCTGTGCTACCTTAGTTTCGACAGACACTAATGACAATACGCAAGAGATTTCAACAATACCCCTCTCCACCCACGTCATCAACTACCCGAGTCACTGGAATCCATTATGTCACAAACTCAGTCAACAAATGGATGAGATGTCCTTTCTCTCTTTGTGTCTCACTTGATCATTTCCCCTACCAGTGTCCCATGATTATTGAATACAGGGGTCATCAAATGGCCCTTATTCAAAATCCTCTGATCACCCTACTTCTGATGATGACGGTGATTCCCCCTAATCCATCTCCAGATATTGTTCATATTATATCTCTTAATCCTGAGGCACTTCCCACTCCTCCATGGTTCATGGATATCCTATATGAGGATTTTCCTCCAAATCCCCTCAATTCTCTAGTTTATTTACCCCCAAGAAATCTTACACCCGACCACAATTTGTAACCCACAGTATCTGGACATTTGGTTTATTTCAAGCACACCATCGCACCATAGTTACGATACCCCCTCTACATATTCACCCACTGAATATAAACACACAATGACAGTCACCAATGCTCCTTCCTCGGATCCCCTATATTCTCGCATTTTCCACTGCGGTGAAGATATCCTCGAAGAACTATCTATCCCCCACTGCCCATGGAACATGCTCCATCATAGAGCATTTTTTTCTCTCATAGGAAGCCTTTGACCCTCCTAGACAAAGATCCATATGTGCAATCGAAACAGAAGATTTCATCCCATTAGGGCATATAGACTGGTTCAACAACCCTATGCCTACCCTCGATGCTTTTGAAGAAGGCAACATGGCCAACATTTCCTCCACTATCAAAATTAATATTTCCATTAAACCAGGAATCATAGAGGAAGTTACCATTGGCGTTGCATGCTCCCCTAAGGAACTCACAACTTACAAATCTCTCTTCCAAGAATACCGAGACATTTTTTCCTGGTCATACATGGAGATTCCCAGCCTTGATCCTTCTATTGTCGAACATCATATCGAAACATGACCTGATATTACCCCTATACGTCAAAAGAAACGCCCACTGCACCCATCCAAAGTAGTGCCCATCAAAGCCAAAATTGACAAAATACGCATTGTCAGGTTCATATACCCCATCACATACACATCATGGGTCTCCAACCCCGTCCCAGTTAACAAAAAATAGGGCACCATTTGCGTTTGCACCAACTTTCACGATCTCAACCACGCTTGTCCCAAAGACAACTTCCCTACGCCTTTCATCGACCAAATTATCGATGATTGCGCCGACCATATGTTGTTTTCCTCACTATGGGATTATCGCACGACAGTAAAAACTACCACTAGTTTTACACCATTTCATCTTGTCCATGGAGTAGAATCAACTCTCCCCATCGAGTGCGAAATTCCCACATTGTGCACCGCTATCGATCTATTAACTGACACTGCTCCAATGGAGCAGTGCTTGTTGAACTTAGAGTCGCTGGATGAAGACCATCGATCTTCATTACAGAACAATGAGACAACTAAAAAATAGTCGAAGTCCACCTTTGAGTACCATGTCAACCTTCGCTCATTTAACAAAAGAGACCTTGTCCTTGCCTACGATATCGATCATGATACCCCCGGCCATGGAAAATTTGAGTCGTTATGGCATGGACCCTACATCTTCCAAAATTGCCTCACTAAAGGCACATACATTCTGGCCTCTCCCAAAGGCTACCCCCTCAAAGAACCCGTCAACGGGTTGTACTTAAATAAATTTTACGCTTGAGCGTAGTCATTCTACACTAGGCTTTTTATTTTTTGTACACGTTTTGTAGAGCTTTTAATCTTCTTTTTCCCACCATGCCTTATGTCTAATATACCATTTGTGTTATTGATAGATGCTTCCTCCATCAGCCTACCACATCGGTTATGCTGACGGAGCTAGCCGATGGACACAGAATCTCACTTTGGTCGCTTGGGCCCTCTATACCCCCTCACATGAAATACTCCACTCCAACGACATATGTTTGGGCTCATCAACCAACAACCAAGCATAATACAAAGTTTTCATTGGCCTCCTTTTCGAGGCCAGTCACTGCCATATTCGCCACCTTAGTGTATTATTAGATTCCCAACTTGTCATCCTGCAACTCAACAATGTGTACTGTGTCTTTGATCCTTGCCTCTTCCGCAAATACCTACAAGTTAGACTCTTATCTCGACATTTTGATTCAATTACATTTACACATATTCCACGAATATTCAATCAAATAGTAGATAATATGGCTAAACTAGTGTTATATTGGCATTTATCACATCAAGTCACCATTACACATACATAAATCATTAAAATTCTGTCATATCCTATAGATTAAACATCATAAAAAGAATCACAAAACATCATCACATGTGAACATTACAAAGAT
>ML806902.1:19396-81981 GCA_009831015.1 Picea engelmannii
ATATCGATCAATGTACCATCAATGTTTACAAAAAATAGTACAACATGTATGTCACATGTAGGCAGGTGAACCCCCTCATCCCTATAGGTACAAAATAGGTGTCACACTACCCTATACAAAATGGGCTTGCAGGACTATATAAATACAAAAATATCCAACCAAGAGCACTCATGGTGCCTTTAGAGTGCCACCACTAGGTCCTCTATTTGGCAGAGGTGCCCCACCAGCTGGGGGTCCTCCAGGTCTGGGGGGAAGTCGCCCAGTCATAGCTACCCCTGCTACAATTTCTCTGCGGATCAAGGTCCACAACTCCACTGGAAGGCCCATGCACTGCTCCAAGACTCCCTTGACCTAGACATGAGTCCACACTCCCTCGATCACTCCCTGTAGCACCACCTCCAGTCGGCGGCGAAAATCCTCACACACCCCATCAACCTCTCTCTATGGTGCATTCGACGACCCTGCACTGGGGTCGTCAAATCTGGGTCTCTTATCTGCCCTTGCATCATCAACTAGCCTCGCACCATCCTTGTCCCTATGATGCCTCTCTCCTTCTTGTGGCTCTCCCCGCAACGGTCTCACTGGCCCCTGACGAATCGACGCTCTAACCAACTCCACCTCTTGGCCTTGCGGCCCCACATACGCACACATAAAAAACAAACGATAGAATCAACATCCATCCATACATAAAACATATGCTATACTATCAAAATCATAAAATCATAAAATACATCAACATACCTCTATGTCCCAAACCTCTCCAGGAGGTAAAACCATATCCGGGTCCTACCAGAAGTCCATCCCACCATATGGGAACTTTAGTATGATATGTGGCTTCTGGTGCCACACACGTTCCATCTCGTCCGTAAAATAATGGCCACCCTCCCCACCCCCATGTCATACAAAAATCGATTCCCACTGCATCAATCGTGGCTCCCGCGCATTAGCCGCTTCCAACAAAACTCTAGGGCACAACATGGGAACCCTCTCTAAGAACCATGCCACCAAGATCCACCCAAAGGAAAAATCACCTGAGTTGGAGACCCGAAACCGGTTGACCTGCCCCATCATCTTGGTGTGCAACATTAAGCCCCAAGAAAAATGCTCTCCACCCAATGCCCTCTGCATGATCCTCAGTTGAGCACCAGTGATCCACTGAGTAGCTAAGGATTCGTAGATCCTCACAATCATCACAATGATGAAACGATGCACTAGTGCATCCATCACCCCATTCTGCACAACCGAGCCTGACATAAAATCCTCTTCCGAACAGTACATCCGGGCCAAATTTGCCAAGTGTGCCTCCCCTGGAAACTGGGGATCAATAGGTAGGGATCTCCCCTGAAAATCAAGCCCAGTCAGGAAATAGACATCCTCCATCGCAGAGAATGTTATATGCTCCCCTCGCACAATGAAGCACTGCAACTCAGTGCTTCACATAGAAATCAAAAACTGCAACAGGTACTCCTGTGCCCGTAGCCATGAGCAGTCGAAGAACTTTAGCATCCCACGGGCTGCCAAAGGTCCCTGAACACCCAACTCATCATCCCTCACCACCTCCATGATTCGTTCCCATTCCCTCTCCCTCTAGTGGACTGGCATCTTGAACTAATCACTTGCATTCACATAAACAACACTTGATCAACCATCACAATTCATAGAATGAAACAAATCCAAAAAGACATGTTTTTTTCAAAACCACCGGCTTTGCCTCATGTGCGTAGTTGTACTTCGAACAAGTGCACAAACAATGCACACCTGTTTCACTCCCTCACATGCCCCCATGAGCGATTTTTCTATCTACAACCACACACCCCAGTATGGGTATTGTTCGATCGCCCGCGCACTAGGGGCCCCACACTCACAAAATCCTACAATACGACCCTGCCCAGAAAATAAACCCTAACTACTATGCAGGAGGATGAGACCACTAACTTGGCTCTCGCTAATCCTGGATTGGCTTGCTCGAACTCCCGAAATCTCCAAATCTCCTCTAAAAACTTCTCGTCAACTCACTATGGCAGCAGGTATAAATGAGGTGGCAATGTGGGCCCTACAGCTATATATAGTCCCTTTTGCCAAACTTCCATGCTCCATTACAGGAGCTCAGAGCATCTGTTTTCCGATCCATATTCAGCCAGGGGATCAGGATCCCACCACCTACACAGTCACATTCCCGAGGTCACCATCCATCCTCGGCTCCGGGGGAACATTTTTCTCACATCCCGTGCAGGTATGCATGCTCATGTTCAAAATTATTGAATAACTATTATATATTCTTTATTTTCATATATTTTTTACATCGAGTATTTGGTTTTCATCTTTGCAAGTACTTGGTCATCACCCACCGGCGCAACCCCTTCAGGTATAGGATCGAAACTTGCATGTAATCATTCCCTCTGAATCTCAATTGTGTCTACGAGTCACACCTTCTGACATTTGCCTATAGGATCCCCCCATCCAGCTCTGCAGTACTCTCACCTCCATTGCATTTTAAGTATTGTCACCGGGTAGCACTCTCCCTACATGAGTTGTCCCATTCATAGTCCCCTTTTGGCACTTTGACACTCATGCTTCTTTTCATCCCCTAGGGATGGGAGTCTTGATAGTCTTACGCATGTTCGATAATCAGCCACATACTCCTCCTTATTTTGACATCTTTCCCAATGGACTCCCAGAATATCTCCTCACGATTCTAATTTGAATTCACCTTCACAGTATCATTAACCCTCCATTTCATCCACAATCAGTTTTCCCATCTGTAGATTGCCATCCATTCATTTACCTCATACAAAATCCCACCTATGGGGCCCCCACCCTCCACCAGTTCTCCCTGCAACTTGCGCCCTCACAGGCCAAGCCATCTTACACTGGGTCACCCATTTCTATATCCACACACTTTACCCAAATTATTCTTTATTCATTTGGTAATTGTACAAAGCCTTTATTTCCATCATTTACATAGCTTTTTGTTGTCACCTTTAGCAACCTTCTTTTTCGGCAAAGAAACCCCTTTCACCCTTGGTTGGGGCGTTCGTTACCTTATACTCTTGTTGACATCATTCATAAACCCTGAGTATCCCACAGTCCATGTACCTCTGATATCTGATTTTGTCCACTTTGTCATGCCTCTCGCACAATTTAACCCTCATCTAGTCATCCCCCTGACGCTAGATTCAGTTTCACGATTGTTGCCACTCATAATTCACATATATCCCCAACCAAGGGTAGTCTTGAGTCTCACCACCTCTTGACTTCATCCATGTTCCTCATCAGTTCCTGATCTCATCCAGTGGATTTCATGAATCCCTTTGCTTCTTGGAGTCGTGTTTCCCTTTTTGTCAACATCAACACAGTTTCCAGAAGAGAGAAAGTATCTTGACTCCCATTACCTTTACAATGAGAAGTCTCAGACGGCACAGAGAGAACCATCATTGCTCTCTGCTATCGTTGACCCCCATCACATTCGACTTCAACACAATCTCAGGTTACGATGGGTCTTACTTTGTGACTATTGTAGTTGTTTTATACTGGCCGAAGACCTCTGAAATTTGTTGGGCCATCAATGCTTGCAAGTCATCGACAGTCCTTACAAGTGTCATCGCCTCTTTTCAGAGTATGTTCACTATCCGAATTTTCATCTTCCATTATCAAACCCCCTTGGAGGGCGCTGCAGTTATCTACATCAGCATATAGCTTCAGTTATTGTCTTACACATTTGAGTTACATGACACGAGAATGGGGCATACCCGCCTCATTTGTATACAATTTTTATTTTCCCACACCTAGAGAAAGGTTTGGGTCCCACATTTTCCCCTCTCTCTTCACTGGATCACTCTTGCAGTTCCTATCAAAAATCTTTCTTACAATGGTACTCTCAGTAGAAGAAACATTGATGTATTTAGGCTATACATATGCTCCTAACCTCACACATTAGGGGGCATCTGCTATCACTGAAATTTCGTCCGAAAATGGTTACAAGAATCCAACATATCCAAACACCTATTAGTTCATTCATAGCCCCAAAAATTCATTTCCAAAGTCCACAAACTATACAACTAGTTAAAAAATTAGCATGCGCAAAAGCACTACAGGAAGCGCATGCACATGTGCTTGACACGCGATTGTGTAGGCAAAAATCCATGCACACCTGAGAACGACGCATTTATGGTTATTTTCGACCCCTCACCCACTTCTGGTTTATCTCCCAAGTCGATTTGACCCTCAAATCCGAGCTGAATCTGAGTGGGGGGTTGATCAAAGACCTAAGGGTGCCCTAAAGGGCCCCTTGTTCACACTAAAGACTAGTTAGATAATGCCTCAAATATTTTCTATAAAAAGAGGCCATGGGTGCACTATGAATTCAAGAATCTCATTGTATTGTTATGATGCCTATATTCTTCTACAAGGAACCTCTTTCCTTCTTGGATCATACTATCATCATCTCATTAAAGTATTCACCTCACCTCTTGAGGGAATAAGCTTGGATTTCTTCACCATTTCCCTTCTATTTTTCTATTTGTAAGAAGAGCTCTCACATAGGGGACTCAAGAGCCCTCCCTTGGAGGAAGAGGGAATCCATAAGTCCCCCTTTTTCTTTGGTTTTTTCCCACTAATATAAACTCTCCATTGGTGGCATGAATATTAGTCAATTGTTTGATTAATTTTGGTTCTAATTTCCTTGTGCATTGTAGTTTTGTTTCTTTAGTTGTTATTAGCTTAGTTGTTTATTTATTTCTTATGCATGATGTGTCTAACTCTTTCACTAACTTCTATCCTATTCAACTAACCCAACTGGACTTGTAGGTGTTTCTCTTTTGCTCATTCAAGTGGCAAAAATAATACAACAACAATCAAGGAAAATGTTGAAGATATAAATTATATAGAGAAGTAATGAACGATCCTTCTCAATTTGTATGTAAACAAGCATACTCTTCTACAAGTGATAGTGAAATATTTAGTGAAAATTTATATGAGGAAGGGATGGTAGTCCCTTCTCCGTTATTTCTCTTTCAAATATATAATTCTCTATCCTAGAAAAAGTTGAAATTAGAACTTATTTGGAGAAGGGTCAGTCAACCCTTTATCTTTTTTCTACAAGAAAAATGTCATCAATGTGTGGGGAAAACTCTTTGAATGAAATGAATATTACATAGAAGGGTTAGTTGACCCTTTCCAATTATTCTCTTACAAAAAAAACACTTATACTGGTAGTAGAGAACTTTAAGTGACAATGTGTATGGAGAAGGGTCAACCAACCTTGTTATTTCAAATTTCAATCTACACTTACATGGTTGTAACACCCCTCCTATTGTTATATTCTCAAGAATACTATTTTATTGACTATGTAAATTGCATTCAAGAAGATTTCATCAATTTGCATCAAATTATGTCAAGTACATGTGTATTATTTTCTTTTTAATATCAATTTAATATTTCCACTTTTAAATGATACACATGTATTTACAGTTGGTAAAATTACCTGGTAAAATTACCAAAGTGTATAAATATCAAATTAAGCTAGTGAGTTAAACACACACACAACAACAACAACCAATTAACAATTTCTATTAAATATTTAATATTATTCATACAAATATACACATATACTTTTAATGGCATTTCGATATTCAACATCAATATACAAACAATATTGATTCAATTGGAAATACAAACTAATAGTTACGATTTGGGAAAGGTCCTCATACGACATACTCCTAGTTTCTCTATGGATACAATTTGAACAATTACAATGACATGGTGAGTTTTCATACACGTAATATTAACTCTTAACTCTCAAACTATACATAAACTTGGATTCATTCAATTGTTAATTGAGTTGAGATTACATCTTGATACAACAATATCTACACCAAGTTGTTTTGAGATGAGATCCTCGGTCTCCCAAACAAAATATTTTATTATTCCACTAGTACTAAATGGGTAATTAGTGGCTATGTGACCAAAAATGTTAGTCACGGAAGTTTTTTTAAGTTAAAAAATACCAAATTTGAGCAATTTTAAGTGACACAAAATAATGACTAATTTAGTGCATGGATAATAAATATGACTAGATAACAATGAGATAAATATGAATTAGTAGTATTTGTGTCGATGACCACTATCACCAATTAATTGCAATGACAAATTACATAACCACATAACTTGCATTCCATCATGCTTAGGAATATTATGGTCTTCAACATCCTCAAATTTTGTTCTTGTTTGTTTATTTACACCTTATCCCAGGTTTGGAGGAATGTCACATGCCTAATAAGTGCCATCTAAATCCTCATGTTGTGATTTCCTTTTCCATTCACATTGTAACATAATTCTTATTGACCAAAGAAATCCCCTATGGGCTTGAAAACCACAGGCCTATAACAACTTGACATCCCTTGATTAATCACTTAAACTAAATTCTACCATTATTGTAGATGTCCTCTTACAATAAATATCCATCTAATATTACTCTTAATGTGTCAATGTATTTACTATTATGAAAGTATCCATACAATATAAAATTGATAGTCAAGTACACCCTCTATATATTTTTTAATCTATTCATTTCTAATCATGGGTGAGTTCGAATTCATGTAACCTTGATTTCACATCCAATTGAGCGACACCCAACCGTGAATGACATAGTGTCCCATTCACTTTGTTGAGTGTCGCAACCCTTTGAAGCCACTAAAATAGTTGTCACAATCCCTAAGTCATGTTGGAAGAAGAAGCCCCATCATTTGATAGTCGAAACATACCTTTTCCTTGGAATTTTTTACTATTTTTTAGCATTTTAAAAGAATGGCTCTCCCCTACCATACTGGGGGGAACCAACGCTCCTCTATTCTTGTAAAGGGGGCACCATGGCGCTCTTTCTCTCACTAAGAGGGGTGCCAGTCTTGTTAGAGGGAAAAGGGGGGATCCTCCACCTTATTCTATGGGCCAACTCTCTTGGGATGAGGTTGTTTGTGTTCGAACCCTATGTTATGGCCTCATCTTAGGATCAAATCCCAACCTTAAGGATCCATATCCTCAACCACATCCTTCATTTTCTCATGGTGTTTGTGCCTCTCAACCCTATATATTGAAGATATTTCCAAGGTGAAGAGGGGAACAATAGAGGTATCGAACCTTTGATTATGGAGGAAGCATCAACATTATTATGTCAAGATTCATGCAAGAGATGGACAAGGAGAGCTTGGAGAAGTTACTGCATTGTCAGTCATTCTTTGTGAGTTCCTTCTTTGGCTTTCCATTTAATATCAACTTGGCCTATTCCCTTCAAGTTTATGTGTTCTAAATTTTCTTGTCTATTTTATTTTCAGTCTTCATAGATAGATATTCTTTGCCTAATCATATAGAGTAGGAGGAAGAGTCCCTTTGCTAGTCTTTGCAGGATTTCAGTTGCATTGAGGAGCTTGGAGATCAAGCCCATGGATTGGAGCAGTGAGGACGAACATTGCAACAAGGTACACCACATATTTCTTCTTCTCTCTTTCTTGATTGATTGAGTTAGATCTATAAGGAAAGTAGAAACCACTTGTTCTCTTCTGTCTTTGGACCAAATATAGAAGTCTTGGTTCAAAGGGGAGCTTAGCTTGTCCGCGGGGTAATATTTCTCACAACACCTATGTCGAGGATATCTCGTCTATGTTAATAATTTCTAAGGGTTTTGATATTTCATTTAATAAGATGAGAGGTTTGTTGTAGAAAATGATGTTTTCTTGTGATCTTGCTAACAATTGATGATGACAAGACACGTCAAGCTGCATTGTGGTCTTTAGAATGAGATTTCTTACCAGTTCTTTAAAAAACATATACAAGGTTTCTAACAACATGATGAATTGTTTCTAAACTTTTGACTATTTTAATGCCTAAAATTCTCCCAACAACAACCAAACTTATAGACTTTAACAAAGGAAAAAAAAATGACATTTAGCAGCATCATATTTTGGTTCAAAATAATATTTAATGCTTTTATAAGGATGATAATGAATAGTACGGTTAGGTAACTTACCTTCAAGTGATTCTAGACCACTTTCATAAACCTGGATGCATTTAAGAGTTCTTCACCGCACAATGATCAATCTAGGTAGGGACGATGAACTCCTATTCTAGCAATTTTGACCTCCCTTTTATGGAGTTAACAATGTTGCGGCTCTTTCCCCTTCAATCACTGGTAGATCAAATCTAGGAGGAGATTGGACTTGGGATTGACTAGTTTCTAGAACGTCTAATTGTCCAACAAGATGTTGCACCATAGAAACTTATTCCCCACAATGTTGTACATGAGTTTCCTCTCTAATTAAATCCATTATATAATCAACTCCAAGCAAATCCTCCATCATTTGGTCATCCACAACAATATGTCTTGATAAGATACTAAATGGATTGGTCTCTACTGAACTCCTGCACTTTTCTTGTGGTGATGGAAGAGAAGAAACAAGGACATATATTCCACTAGAAATTGGATTTCCCTCTTATGAAAGCCTATGCTTTGACACACGTAACTTTGCCTTTTCTCTTTCTTCTTCTACCTTTTTGACTAGTTTCTCTTTTCTTGAGGACTTTCTTTCTCGAATCCATCGATTCTCCGTGTTTAAAGAGAAAAATTGTCTTCCAAGTTCCCCACCACAAATTTGTCTTGGTATTACACAAGAATACAAAAATAACAATTCCAATTCTAAGTGTAAAAAATTTTCTTCATACTACAAAACAAGACAACTAATAATTCCAATTTGAAATGGAAAAAATTATCTTGGTATTACACAAGAAGAAAACTAACAATTCCAATTCCAATTGGATAAATTTGTCTTGGTATTTCACAACTAACAATTCCAATTGGACAAATTTGTATTACAATTCCAAGAATACATAAGAAGACACAAACAACAATTCCAATTCAGTTTCTAGAAGCCAAAGACTGTTAGCACACATTTAATGGAATTTACCATTTTTAGAGGAGGCTGACCCTTCCAGTGGTTGACCTCTCGAATTGTAATCATTATTAATACCACAGTAGTGGTCAAACAAAGTGTTAATAATTTTTAGAATCATTTTGATGTGTAACTTAGACATTTCCGCAAACTTGTTCTAGACTTTGTTTTTTAATTGAATGTCAAAACCGTGTTGATTTAGCTCATGATTTGTTGTTGAGGAGTAGCCACAACCTATTGGGGGGCCCACCAGTGGTATGGGTGAATACTTAGATAAATAGCTTGCATATTTCAGCTATGCAATTTTCATTTACTTCATTTCCTGTTATATGTGTTTTTATCATTTTAAATCCTATGTGTTTGATGTTCATCATTTAATTGTTTAAATTTCCTTTTTTCAGGTTGCTTGTAGGAGATAGTTGTTAATATGTTGTGTATTTTAATTGTTAGTAAATATATTGCAAGCTCCTAACCTTGTTGTGTGTTAAATGTTAAAGTGAATTTATGTAGGCTAAAATAAAGTAGCTAGAACAAAGTATTAATTTAACACAGAGCACAAAGTTTCTTTGACGAAATTTCGATGGATTAATGGTTGCGAGTTTTGTTCATTTAATTCTCATTTTTAGTCATGCTTTCCTGGATCTAGTTTTCTTATCAAATTTGTTGTAGTATGTTAAGGTAGAACTAGAATTTGAATTATGTTTTATAAGCATTTTAATTTGCAATCTGAGTTTTTAATAATAGAATTGGCTTAGTTTAATTTATGAAATTTTCGTTCTAGATTTAAATTGCAATTTTAATTAGAAGTTTGAGTTTGAGTTAAGCTTTTAGTTACAAGTTTCTAATTGTGTGAATTTTCTTATGCTATCATAAGAGTGCATTTGAATTAAGTAGAATAGTGTTTTCTTATTATAGATGATTAATGCATAAATTGGGAGATCACATGGATTTTTAGGATAATTGATATTTCTTCTATGATGGCTAAGATCTCGTTAGATTTCTTGATTCATACTTTTCATTTCTCCATAGAAGTTAATATTGAATTTCTTCCTCTTGAGCTATCACTAATCGTTAGATGTCATCGTGATGTCATAAGACACCAAAGACATAATCATCATATTTGAAGTTTCTTGTTATTGTAGATTAAAAATAGTTGTTGATTAATCTTTGAATATTGTCATGATGCTTTTAATTAAACAGGTTATGATTTCCTTTTGAAAATTAGAAGTAATTATGAGTTTTATCTTAAGAATAGAGTTTACTTGCTGAATAATTTTGATTAGTTATTTGTTGAGTAGTTTTGATTAACTTACTTGTTGAATAAGTTTTAATAGGTTAGTTGCTTGATTGTTTACTTGCTTACTTATTGTTTCTCATTGATTTGAATAGATTTATTAGATTAATTTGTTGTTGTTTTTGTTGCTCATTAAGTTGAATATATTAACTAGATGACTTGTTTTTGCTCATTAAATTAAATAGGTTAACTTGTTCAAAGTAGGGGTTTCATTTGCTTCTTTAGGTATAAACCATCGATCCATTGTTTAAAAGTTTCTTAGGGTAAATAGTTCAAGTTCCTTGATAGGGTTTTCTCATTAATAGTCTTTTCTTAAGTAGATTAACCCTTAGATAGACCATCTCTTTAGTTAGATTATACCTCCCCTAGATTTTCTGCCTTGGCACATATAGTGCTACAACTCTAAGTTTACTTACCCTGAGTTGAAAATTTAATTGAGGGATTTAGTGCATATAGAACACCCATCATTTTTGGCGCTATTGACAGGGAGTTGTCTCAAGGTAGGAAATAATTAGGAGATAGATAATTTCTAAACCTTAGCATTAGTTTGGTGTAGATGGAACTTTAAGACGAGAGGTTAGAACCTACGCATTTGTTATAGCAGGTTCCCCCAACCCTAATGGTAGTTTTTATTTTTGTTTTCTTTCATGAGCAGACCTCTAGATCCAAAGGGAAGATACATTAAAACCAAATCATACCTTTCGACCAAGGTTCCTTCTGACCTTTTCAGGGGAAGGAAAATTCCACTCATAAAATTCGTTGAACGATACCGAAAAGAAGGAGCTATCTCAACTGAAAGAGATAAAGTCGTCTATGAAGAGACTAAAACAGGGAGCACTATAGAAAAAAAAGTTGAAGCATCAGTATAAAAGGTCAATTTATGGTCTCACATTCTTTTCTTGCTCAACGCAGAGCAATGTTGTTTTCAGGACTCTCTTTGCCTCTGTTGAATCAAAATTTCCATGCAACTTTGGATCCAGCACTTCCTCAATATCTCTTCCTTCCCTCATCTTTGTAGAAACCCATTGCACCAAATGTCCACAATTTTGGACAATTGAACTAGATAACGAGCTTCGTCCAGTCACCATTTCTAACAAAAAATTCCCAAAGCTATAAACATCCAACTTGGTTGTGATCAAAAGATTCATCACCCACTCCAGTGCTAAGTAACCATGTGTGCCTCTAATTGTGGAGAAGGAGAATGAGTGATATCTATCTACCAGCTTTGCTAACCCAAAGTCGGAAACCTTGGGACAAAAAATCATGTCCAAAAGTATGTTTTGGGGCTTGATGTCATAGTGTAGAATACATTCCAAACATTCTTCATGAAGATAGGCTAACCCCTTGGATTTCCCCACTGCAATCCAAAATATTTCTTTCCAACCCAAAAATTTGACATTTCCATTACCATTTCCATTTCCATCTTCTTCATTTTCTGCGGTCAGATACTTGTCCAAAGACCCATTTTCAATGTACTCATAAACGAGCAACCTATGATTTCCTTCCACACAGAAGAAAAACATACAAACTAAGTTATTGTGATGGACTCTCCCAATCATACTCACTTCTGTCCAGAACTTATCATGACCTTGGGATACTCCTTCTCATTGCTTCACTACTACCATCTCATGATCGGGCATAATGCATTTGTACACCGTCCCAAACCCTCCTTCTCCAAACCTTATTATGAAGTTATCCGTGGATTTCTTCAATTGTGAAAATATGAACTTCTTAAACCCCCCGATGATCTTTGAGTAGCCTAGACATTCATATCCAAGATCTCTATATGTTATGGACACATACCTCCATCCAAGTATTATGAAAAAGAGATTTTCGACACCAAACACAATAGCAAATCCTAGAGGATATTTGACATTAATGCTTCTTGTTTTTTGATTTTTGTATTTGTTAGTCAAAGGTGAACATATTAATGGAAAAGGTTGAGACGCATTGGTAGAATTTGAAAAAGAAGAATTATTGCTGGAAACTTTAATATACATGTGACTCACCAAACTGGGAGATTGATATCCATTGACCAGTGAATACTTAGGATAAAAATATCCGGTGCCATCCTTTAGGTAAACAAATCCTTCATAGTTGTTGTCATTCATGCATAAACGTTTACACTCTTCAAGTGTAATCTCAATATTCTGAGATAGATCGTAGCCATAATAATTTGTATGTGGAAGATGTGAGACCATCCATCCATCAGTATAAAAGGTCAATGTATGGTCTCAAAAAGTTGGAGCACTATGTGTGAATGTATGATTTGATGAACCTTTGTATAAAAGGTCAATGTACGCATTTCCTGTTATTATTAGAAAATGGATAAGTGTTGCATAACTACTGAAAGGGGAGTTTTCCAAGATAGACCATGGATGTTATGAGAGAGATGGTGAGGGGAACCAATAATGGTTGAGATGACCCCCACCAAACCAGTACCCTACTGGAATTAATAACTCAGAATAGTCATTTAACCCATATAATGAATTACCAACCAATGTGGTAGCTGGGAGAGTCCTCCTCAATAGTTAATGAGGAAATGGGCGTATAATACCCATTTATAAGACTCCAAAATTGACCATGAGTTGGGGATTCAGATCCATGCAACCTTGCTGAGAAAGGCAAGGAATAGGTAATTCGGGGGCAGAGGAGAAAATAGGGGAGAAAGTGATCTCGGAAGAGAGAAGAGTAGCAAGAAAAATATCGAGAGGAAAAAAAGGGCGGTTACAGGGCTTTGGTTCGAGGAAGAACTGGGGAATAAGATTGTTTGAATGTAAGAAGTTGTTGGAATTTTTTTTTTTTGTTACAAGATGATAAACAAGGATGACGAGTGACTGTGAAAGTCCTTGGGAAAACCTCCTTGTTTGATATAGAGAAGACCCGCTGCCAGGATTGTGTGGGAGGAGGAGGGTAAACTACATCCTTGACTATTGTTGAGCAAGAAGAAAAAGTCTCTCTCAAAGAATCATGTTCTATCTTGGGGGTCGCCAATGGTAAATCTGTCAGTAGTGGATGTGCCAGTGATTGGGTGGAAACAAGCACCCCTTTCAATAGTCACTTCAAAAACTATGGTTTTATGATAAGTATCTCCATACTTTATGTAATGAAATAGATGAGGCGATTGAATATATTTATATGTCTATGAATGAGCTCTATGTTGAATGGTTAAGTTAGAAACATGCATTATGTCTTTGTGAATTTGTGCTTTTAAATGGGCATATGATTGACTCAGATGAGTAGTTAAACAGTCATAAGATGTAAGCTTGCAATAATGTCAAGGAAAGATTTGTTGGAATGTTTAAGTCATGTTAGTCTCTAAACCCTCCCCCTCATAGGAAATTTCCAAGCTCAAACCCTGTGGAAGGAGGATGCCTCTTTCAGATATTTCAACCATCTGACCAAGGGAAAATTTCCATGTCCTTAACCCATTTGTGGCTAAATGGATTATCTGTTATCCCACAAGAATTTCCAAAGGACCCATATGACCAGGGTCTAGGAACCCTACGCTATCCCAAAATGAGCTAGCTCTTATTAGCTTAGTAACTCCAGGAGCTTGGATCTCGGGGATGTTAAAACCTCACAACCACCAAAACTTCTGAATGACGGAGTTGCGAAGCGATGCAAGCCATAGATATGAGGATGGCCATAAATTATTCCCACTGTCGGATCTACATTGTAGTCATCCCTACGTTGACCACTTCGGGAGAACAGAGGTGTCGTAACACAAAAACTCCTGAAGGTTGGAGTTGCGAAGTATTTTGGACCGTCTCTCCTTGGGTCCTTCAAGATCCTTCTCAGTCGTTGATCTGGGGACTTTGTTGAAAACCTCACTTAATCGTCCATCAACGAGGACATGTGTCCACGGATCGAATATCTCTGGGAGGTTTTTTCCCTATTGGTGAAAGGGTACACCGTCAGAGTGCGAAAGGCCGGAGTCCATCTTATTCTTTGATCATTAAGGATGTGTGTCACTAGATTCTGTAGTCCAGATACTTAGTACTCTGGGAGGAAGCTGGAAACTACACGCCTAAATTCTCGAATGTCGGATTCACGAATTAACGAGAGTCTTCGATCTGAAGTAACTTCAGGACCACTCATGACCGTTTGATCTAGATGGTGGTCAGTTCGACGCTAACCTACTCTGGGAGCAAACTAGAGACTACACATCCAAACCCTCAAAGGTTGAACTGACAAGGATCATTGATTCGAGGACACTCTAGATCCTTATATGATCATCAGATATATCACATGGTCAATTAGATGTTGACTACTCCAGGAGAAACGATAATTTTACACAACCAAACACCCCTCCGAAGGTCGAATTTGTGAAGAAACAAAGGTCATAGATCTATGGATCTACGTGGAAGGATCTCCATCGTGAGATCCGAGGGATGTTAGAGGGTCATATTTTTGGGGTGATGTGGCTCACTGACATCACCTAGGGTGATGTGGACCCACAAGTAACGTGTCATGTGTCACCTGGATTCGTGTGTTTCGCAGACCCCATAGGCCCATTAATGGGTGACATGTGTCACCCACTGAAGGGCCATGTGTCATCTCAACCTTGTCGCACATCACACCTGGGACTCACCGCTTGGTCCATTTGAAGAGAGGAGTATGCGGGACCCACCTATATTTTCCTTCGTATCTAGTACGTTTCCATGGGTGAGGGTGGGTTGGCGCTAACCTCCTATTGAGGATCAGGGGTCATTCTTGAACTAGCGTGGAGATCTACGATTAGGGATGATTGCGGGGACCCAACTAGCACGATTCTTATTTCCTCTCCCGAGTTCCACATTGAAAAATTCTCGCCGGTTGTGGAAATGATGTCAATCATTGATTGTAATGGATATACAGATCAACGATCTAGGAGGACTGTAGAAGTTCAACCCACGGGGATGATAATTCTGCCCCTGATCTATGAAATTCCTCTCCACCGTAGATTCATGGACCTACATGGACACACATCGACTGTGGGATCTAAGAAGTATTGTGAGACAGATGGTGGAAGCTTCATACTTCGGAGCTCCAAGAGGTTCAAAAAGTTGGTGAGGCTAGGAACCCCGAAGACTGTTAGTCCCGGATTGACGTGGCCCGATGATGTCACCTGGGGTGACGTGGAACCCTGTCTTGTATTCCACCTAACACCCTGATTTGTGCTTCCCATGGACCCTACATTCCATTAGAATATGACACGTGTCACCTCCTGACGAGGAAATGTGTCACTCCTGGCTTTTGTCGCGTGTCGTTCCTCTAGCGTGTGAATACTCGGCCAAAGGATGTTGCAGTACCCGTGAATTCAGGATTTCGACACCCTAGAAGGAAGTATGGTTCAAGGTGAGGGAGCCTCTGAATGCTAAAGTCATGAAGCGATAGGAACTACAAATCTAGGGATCTTTCGGGAATCTCCTCTAACCATTGGATCTAGACTGTATCCAACACTTCGATGAAGTCCTACTCTAGGAGACTGGGATGTTAGAACGTATGCTCCAAAGGGGCTGAAGGCCGGAGCTATGTGGAAACCTTTCGGGAGTTCAGGAATTCGGGAATCTAAAGGACCCGTGTACAGAAAATAAAAAGGGCATTCAATGTCGAAGCGTCGAACATCGAATTTCCCCCCATCCTATGTATCCGAGGAGGATTAAGTATCATCGTTGGTTTTGAACAATGGATGGAATTCCACCATGGATGTAGGAGCTTGAGGAGGGTGTGAATGAGATGGAACCCCGTGGATTCCACGTGGCCCTCAACCAATGAACGCCCGAAGAACTCTGGGAGGCCATAACTTGTAAACCAAAGGTCATATTTGAGCCTGGTAGAAGTCGATAGAATGATACAAGTGAGTAGAAGAAGATGCAGACCTCGTACAGAGGATTTTGAGATATTAATAAAAGTGAAATTTATGATGCCCCATCCCTTAAAGGAGTATTTAGGGGTCAAGTGTCTTACAAACTAGGGTATATTACATCATAAATTTCCATAATTTCATAACATAATTACTCTTAAGAAAACCACAAATGACCTTGGTATTTTCATTTCTATCATGTTCAAAAACTTCAAATATAGAAATGGTATTCTAATATTTTGTATGATTCATTTTGTTTTTCCATAAACCTTATTATTTTGTAATAATAATAATAAATACCATTCTATATGTTAGCAAGTGATTTTAATTATTTTGGTTATATTGAATTATATATCAATTACTCAAAATTTTGTAATAATCATTAAAAATTATTTAAATATTGTTCATATACATTAATGGATAAACTAATAAGATAAATATTGTTCATGAGTTAAAAGTGAAATGGACTATTCAAATCTATAGGAGACTAATTCCACCTTTATCAATTGTGTGTTGCTTGAATGGTTATGAGGAAAATTGTTACCCTCATTCAAATCTCACTTTGTGACATGTTTTCTCTTAGTGATTTGATATATGATCTATTCATGAGTTCTTATCTTTTCTTCCAATATTCCCCACTCTGAATGGGAGGAAGACTATCTTCTAAAAGTAGGATAGGATAAGGGATACTACATCCTTCATCCTTCATTGATGTTTCAAACGTAAGGTACACTTGATTTGTTTTTTTTTTCATGATCATTACCTTTGGTTTATCTGTATTTACATACATCTAGGGGTTATTACATAAACCTTTGGGAATTTTTAGTTAAATTTAAAAGGGAATATAGGGCAATATCACCTGCATATAAAAGGAGGACGATGACTAATCCTATCAGGGTGATGACTCCTATTAGTGTCATACATACAAAAGGAGGATAATAACTAATCCCACTAGCATTGTACATATAGGAGGAGAATGGTATTGATATCTTTGAGGGAATCATCTTCCAATATTCCCCACTCTGAATGGGAGGAAGACTATCTTCTAAAAGTAGGATAGGATAAGGGATACTACATCCTTCATCCTTCATTGATGTTCCAAACATAAGGTACACTTGATTTTTTTTTTCATGAGCATTACCTTTCGTTTATATCTATATTTGCATACATCTAGGGGTTATTACATAAAACTTTGTGAATTTTTTGTTAAGGTTAAAAGGGCATATAGGGAAATATCATGTGCATATAAAAGGAGGATGATGACTAATCCTATGAGGGTGATGACTCCTATCAACACCATACCTACAAAAGGAGGATAATAACTAATCCCATTAGCGTTGTGCATATAGGAGGAGGATGATGACTAATTCTATCAATTTCATCCTTGCATAACCCTCCAAACAATCCTCTAACTTCTCAATGTATATATGAAAATTTGTATATACAACTTGAGTGGGCCTAGAGATTAAGAACGTATGTTTTCCCCTAAAAAATCACAAGTTCAAATCCAAAGAAGATAGAATATGTATACCTCTATAAAACTACATTTATTTTTACATTCAAAAATAACTTTTTCAATAAAGATTTGCATTACTAAATTTCAATCACCATAAGTAATACAATAAATATATTTTAATCTTTTAACATTTACAAATCAAAGTTATACATAGAGATGGGGTCTAAAAGTTATACATAGAGATAAAGCTATTACAAGGTTGGCTACACCATCTAAGGGTCCATCACGAAGATGAAGATTTGTCAAAGTGTCAAACTTCTTAGTCTGTATTTGCTTTAGTAATATTATTATTATTATTTTAATAAACTAACACATTGTAGTAGACATCTTTCAATAACCAACTAAATTATTAACACTTGAGCAACTCAATTACTGAATAGTCCAGATGAAAGAAAGGAAAACACAATTATTAGATATATCTTCATCTTCCAATCTTATATCCTCCATTTTATTTGCAAAATAAAAACACCTATCAAAATTAAAATTATTTTTAACTAAAATTACATATTAATATTAAAAATTCATACTTTTACGATATTGCCATACTTTTTACTTCAGTTCATGGGACCTCTGCATTGAAAATCAATACTTTTGTGACCTCCGCATTGAAAATGAATACTTTCACAATCTTCATATCGAAAATATTCAGGTTGATTATTTTTAACCCATAAAATAATACGTATCATCAAATAATCGAAATTAATATTTATAAAGTCTACAAAGTTTACAGTATTAAAATCTAAATCAAGAAATCACGAACAAATAAACAACGTAATAAAGTAATATGATTTCAAACTTCAATCCGAAAACGGTAAGTGCTGCGTAGATCGACTCGATGTTCATCTTTTCAACCACTGACGAAGACGATGACTGAAGTTATGAAGAGACTGGCCAATCTCGCACAGCCTGCATACCCATAAAAAGCCAAATCCGGCACTGAAAACTCATATAAAAGCCAATCTAAAGAGAAAATTTTACGTTAACAAATAATGATTTGAATTTGCAGTACATAAAAGTTACCAGAGGTTGCAGACCCAGAAGCTGGAGACGAGTCCAAAGCTTGGACGTCGGTGCCGCTTGCTGGAGGGTTCACCGACTTCGATGAACTTCCAGCGATCGTCACACCTTCTGCTGCACAGTCTGTACCTAGTTGGCCTGCCAATCATATGTAGAATTATTTTTTGTCTGTTAAAATAACAACGTGAAATTCTCATGCTTTTCAAAATTTTGAATAAAAGATTGTATGAACGGTCAATTTGCATCAGCGGTTAAAAAATCCCATGGCAATGGATCCAACAAAATACATGGTCAATCCAACCAAACAAAATATATGTTCAAACAAATCAAACTATCACCCGATGTAATGAGTGCTAAGTGGACTATTCAAATCATGAGAATTATTGGTCAGTTGAGACTAATACTCATGAATATAGGTCATAGATTAATGACTTACACTAAGCAGTTAATCCCAAAAATAATATCTGATTTTCTTTTTAAAGAACTAGTAAAATGATTGGTATGAGATTCAGCATTCATTCATTGCTCCGGAGCAAGGAGTACTGTTCAGTTTAGCTGTTAGCAACAAACCCAAAACCTCCCCTATAGTTTAAAAATGGTATCTGGGCATGCTTCAGTTCATGTCAGATAACTTTTATGGTATCTGGGCATGCTTCAGTTCATGTCAGATAACTTTTATGGTATCTGGGCATGCTTCAGTTCATGTCAGATTACTTTAGAACCAACCTCTTACTCCAAAAAAAGCTTGAAAGTAAATTACATGCATCGTTATAATACTAAGAGTTGTTCCACATCAATTGAAAAAACAAAAAAACTGAATTGAGATTAGGGGGAAGAGTAAAGTTACATTCTGTAACACAATAACCTATCGTCGAATTCATGAGATTTTCGAAGCCCTGGTCACAGAGGCAAGTATGAGTGCCATGAGGCTGTTTCACACACTTTCCCGCGCCACATACATCCCAGTCACATGCTGCAACCAATCAATACCAAAATGATCTATGGATATCCCAAAATCGGCCTGCAGCTTTAGGTCTTCAAAGCCCAAAAATAAAAATTTACATATTAGAATTGTGCAGACGTCCAGCTGGATGATCATGGCGAAATTACTTACGGCTTAAGTCCCCACGGTATGCTGGCGGAGGTGCTTGAGGATATATGGAGTCAGTACAACTGTAACTCAATGTGCCTGCACGGACAGAGAAACCCTAGAATCTTAGATATATGGAAAATTACAGAACTTATGAAACAAAATCTATTTGAAAATAGAATTAGAAGATCAAACTGGCAGAAAATTGGAATTAAGCTTACAGTTGGGTATAACGCAGGGAAGATATGAGAGTGACTCTTCATCTGCATTTGGTCTCCTCCATCCATATTCGCATTCACACCTGAAGAATGGAAAATCTGAGGAGTCTTTGCATGTTCCCATTCCGCAGTCATAGTAATCGCATACATAATTACCATGAGCTGATTTTATTGTTCCACAGCATAGAAGAGTGGAAATCATGGCAATCGTGCCGAGGCCCATGATTTTGGGAGAAACCTGCATTTTCCAGTAATTCAGTTGGGTAATTGTCTCACAGAGAAGGATAACACTAGACAAGCTGGAGGGTTTTGAAGTCTGAGAAATATCGACGAAGTCGTGCTAAATGGATTTAAAGAAATCGGTGTAGAAGGAAACTGCAACTGCTATATTTGCTGGGGTTGTTGGCACATCCATTTCTATCGTGATCATTCCCAATATTTTATAGGAGCGAGACATCTACTCCTATGACTTTGTAACGATTCTAGATCATCAGTTTGAAATTTAATCTCGGAAAAAGGCTTCCTCCAACAAATTTTTATTGTTCTTTCGAGTCCCGACCCGATACGTCTGGGTGACATTTTTGGTTTTTGTGGTCGATTGGTACTGTGGAATTGTTGCAGAATGGAAATTTTTACATACAACGGCAGAAAGTCTTTGACAGGATTGGAACAAGGCATTAGAGAGTGGTTATGACGCGACTCCTGAAAGCGATTAAGATTGATCCTTCGGTCGACAATGTATAGAATATTTTAAATGAAGTTGTTGAAAAGAAAAACCAGCGGTTGAAGTGAAAGAATGTTTCTTAATGTTGACAAAAAAGGGATACAGGATAACCGCCCACTTATGAAAAGGGAGGGTTGACAACGAAACTGGATAATGGAGATACATTTTGAAAATCCGAGCATTCATGGGAACGTCAAAAGTAGAACGCCACGATTGTAGAAAGGGCATTTTATTAATATTAAAGAATAAGTGGAGATAAAATCAATCCACATCCTTCATGTTATAAAACAAAAAACAAAATAATTACGTTAAAAGGTTTTCCTTATTTTTATTTTGATGATAAAAGTATATCATCTCTGTAATATGGCTGAGATTGTATTTTAATGTAAGGTTAATAAAATTGAAAATGCATCCACGTCATACTTTATAGTTATTTTTAGTTATCTCTAGCTTTTTAATGAGGGCAATGTAGTTTGTAGTATTATTAGTTTTGTTTCACCCATTATTTGATAATTATATTTTTATTTTATTATACAAAATATAGGTGAAGGTTTTTAGTGTTGGATTTGGAATGCAATGCATAATATTTCAATCCACAAAATCTTATATCTAATTTGAATTTACAGATTAAAAAGTTCATTAAAATATATGGATGATCTTTATCATTATGTAACTATGTAATTTTATCATTATTAAAATTCAATAGATTTATGATCTTTGTTATTATGCAACTTCATCATGATTAAAGTTAATATAACTATCATTTCATTCACTTAAAAGAAGTTCATTAAAATATATTGATGACCTCTATTATTATGTAACTATGTAATTTTATCATGATTAAAATTCAATGAATATATGACCTTTCTCATTATGCAATTTCATCATAATTAAGGTTAATAAAATCATTATTTCATTCACTTAAAAGATGCTATTAAAATATATTGATAACCTCTATCATTATGTAATTTTATCATGATTAAAATTCAATGAATCTATGACCTTTTCCATTATGCAACTTCATCATGATTAAGGTTAATAGAACCATCATTTCATTCACTTGAGAATATAATCTTGCATTGTTTAGATGTTAGGGGATAATAAAACCATCGTTTCATTCATTTGAGAATGATCTTATATTGTTTAGATGTTAGGGAATGATAAACATTATTGTCAACATAATTTGATTTTTTTTTTTAATTTAAACTAATAACCTTTGTTAATATATAATTTTATGAAAATTAAAATTAATACAAAATTATTTCAAAAAATATAATATTAAATCATTTTAATTTTAAAAAATAATAAATATAATTATCAATACGATAATACAATATTTTTAATATATTAGAATAAGATACTTTCCAATTCCATTAAATACTTTATTTAAAATAAGGTATTTTCTAATTTCATTAAATATGTTCAAAACTTTTGTAAAAAAAAACTATAATGTAATTTTGTATGAATTTTTGTAACCAAAACCAATAATATAAACAAAGTTATAATGTAACTTTATATGAACCAAAACCAATAATGTAAACAAAGTTATAATGTAACTTTATTTGAAATTTTGTAACGAATTATATAATACAATGTAACTTTATATGAACCTTTGTAACCTATACTATTTAAAGTTATAATGTAATTTTATATGAAGTTTTGTAACCAATTATGTAATATAATGTAATTTTATATGAATTTTTGTAATTAATTAATTAGGTAAAGAAAGTTGTAATGTGATTTTATAGAAGAGGTATAAGTTAATTTTTTTTTTTAAGGTTTTCAATAAAAATTTTAAAATTTATTAAATATAGTGGTTTGAAAAGGTTTATATCATTTTATATTATGTATTTTCTATTAAAAGAAAGGTAAGTATAAGTATTCCATGTGAAAGGAAAGGTAAACATAAGTTTATTGGGAAGAAATTATGGTGTAATGATTTAGATTGTATGAAGTGATATGACACTTTGATTTTGAAATATA
Organism: Picea engelmannii; assembly: GCA_009831015.1. Lineage (NCBI taxonomy): Eukaryota > Viridiplantae > Streptophyta > Pinopsida > Pinales > Pinaceae > Picea > Picea engelmannii. The sequence continues at coordinate 42,026 of ML806902.1, forward strand.
AAGTATTTCAAGGGATGAAATATATATATATTTTTTTTTATATTTAAATATGGAATAAACATAAAGTGGTATTAAATATACATATTTATTCAAGGGAATCAATAAATGAATGATTTTTACATCCATATTTTAATATGAAATTTTTTCTTTAATGAATGAGTGAGAGGTCGGCCCTGCCAGTTGTGACCTTTCACACGTGCCAGTGACCTTTCACACGTGTCAGTCTGATATAAATAAGAGGCTAGTGCCTCACTTCAAAGATACAACTGACTTACTCATTCTCTTATGAGGTAAGCTGCAATTACCAGTTGGAGAGAGGAGAAGAAGGGTGGTGCATCTCTTGGGGAGGACTTTCTGTATTGGTTTGAGTTATCTCTTGAACATTGTATAAGCTATTTATGATAAGGAAGTTTTTGCTGGGTTTTCTTCCCCTAGAGGGTTTCCAGGATAAATGTTGTGTCTCTTGTGAATGTGTATTTCTCAGTGATCTTGTTCTTATTATGCTCTTATCTATTGAAATGCAAAGAACTATAATAATGGCATAAACATTAATAGTACATTATGATTAAGTGGCAATGGGTATGAAGAAGGGAAAGTCTACCCTTACTCATTATTCTGCTTTCTAATCTATAGTTTTCTAGTCTAGAAAGCATTAAAATTAGAAATTATTTGGGGAATAGGCGACCAATCCTTTCTCTTTTTTTATACAAGTAGTAGGGAAAACATTTTTGATGAATATTAATATGTAGAGGTTTAGTTGATCATTCCCCATTCTTATCATGCCAATAAAACTCTTATATGACCGAGAGAGAAGGATTAAGTGACAATGTATATAGAGAAGGGTCGATTGGCCCTTCCTCATTATATTCACGTGGAATCTATTCTTATATGGTCAAAGAAACCATTGAAGATAAGAATTATTTCTAAGAAGTTGCCCAAGCCTTCTTCATTCATCATCAAACAATAATATTCTTCTACAAGTAAGAGAGAAGGATTTAGAGAAAAATATTTGAGAAACGGTTGTCAACCCTTATTCATTATGTCTATCTCAAATAAATATTTCTTTGGTATTAGAAAATATGAAATTTTTTATTATTTAGAGAAGTGTTAGTCAATCCTTTCTCTTTATGCTATAAACAAAAATTCTATAATGAGTGGGGAAATTCTTTTAATGAAAATCAATATGTAGAAGGGTTAGTCGACCCTTCCTAATTGTCCTTATAACAAGAGTGATCTCCTATGCATGGAAGATAATGATTTATTAAACACGAATATGGAGAAGAGTTGATGAACCCTTCCCCATTCCTTCAATATGGAATCTCTACTTATGGAATCTCTACTTGTATGGTCAATGAAAATGTTGAAGATATAAATTATATGGAGAATTAATGATCGACCCTTCTCCATTCATATCCAAACAAGAATACTCTTCTACAAGTAAGAGTGAAGGATTTAGTGAAAAAACATATAAGGAAGGGTTGGTAGTCCCTTCTTCATTATTCCACTTTCAAATCTGTAATTCTCTATCCCAAAAAAAAAATGAAATTAAAAATTATTTGGAGAAGGGTCAATTGACCCTTTTATATTATTTCTACAAACAAAAAACCATCGATGAGTGGAGATAAAATCAATATACGTCCTTCATGTTATAAAACGTTAAAAGGTTTTACTTATTTTTACTTGAATGATAAAAGTATATCATGATATATTATGGATGATATTGTAATTTAGTGTCACATTAATAAATCAAGTGCATCCACATCATACCTTATAGTTATTTTAGTTATTTCTATATTTTTTTATGAGGGCAATGTAGTTGGCCTTATTATTAGTTTTGTTTCTTTACAATGCTCCAGTATTTGATAATTATATCTTGTATTTTATTATACAAAACAGAGGTGAAGGTCCTTAGTCTTGGATTTGGAATACATAATATTTCAATGTACAAAATCTCGTACATAACCTTGATTTAAAGATGTTCATTAAGATATATTGATGACTTATGTTATTATGTAACTTTATCTTCATTAAGATTGAATGGATAAATGACATTTGTCATTATGTAACTTTATCATGATTAAGTTTGATAGAACCATGATTTTATTCACTTGAGAATATGATATTATCTGAAATTTTGACAATCCACTGATAATACTATGTTTTTTCCGAAAATGTCTAAAAACAATCCTCACCACAAAAATCTCATCAATCATGATATTATATTGTTTTGGTGTTATGGGATAATAAATATTATTTTCAACATAATATACCATATATTTTTTTCCAAAGAAAAAAAATCCTTATATTCAAGAGAGATTAATATACATGATTGTCTCCCTTTGCAAAGAGAATAACTTTGACTGCCATTCTATACAAAAAGTTTTTCTACATACATATCCAAGAAAACTCGGCATTTACTCGCAATAGTCCTTCTTTACAAACTATGAGACTAAATACCTTTGTGCAATCCCAAAGAAAAAGTTTATATTTAACAGTAGCTTTGTGACTAAGAATTAAAATTGAAATTCCATGGATTATGCCTCATCCCTGTCCTCAAATTCGTAGAATCTAAGGGATTCTACTGGAAGGGACAAAGCCTCCTTCGACAATGTATCAGATTTATCATTCATCTCTCTGAATATGTGGTTGAAAGAAATCCATTCAAAATATTTAATATCTTTTTTTATCTCCTATAGAAAAGAGGATAATCTCACATCAAAAAGCGTGACTTTGTTATTTTCTCAGACCACGATGAGCTTAGAATCACCCAACACCTGCAATTCTTTTATCCCTTTCTTAGAATCTGCCTCTAGAAAAGTCCACAACGCTATATAATTGACCTTGTTGTTGGTTCCCTGATCCGGGTGGATATTGGTGGCCACCCACCTATTCCAACTGGCTCCTCTTCGCAGTTTTTAGTTCAAAACTCTCTTATGTACTTCTTTGTAATTGTGGGTTCTACACTTATGGGGTTGTCTGAATCCATACACATCTTCTAGGTGGATACTATTGGCCTACCACTTAATCTGGATGGCTTATTTTGTATGTTTTCATGTGAGCACATCTTGTTGTACTTCCAGAACCATTTTGGGGCCCTAAAAATTTATTTATTTATTTATTTATTTTTATTTTTTTTTTCACCATAGTCAAACTATAGACGAAGTCAGAGTTTGAGGGCATAATGTGTAGTTATTGAAAATACCTTTCCAACAGGCTATCACACACCTAAAATGGAGGTCATATGCAAAAGTTATGACCCTTGGAAGTTGAGGTACCAATGTACCCATAAGGGCCCACATAATTTTTGGCGTTTCATCTCCTAGGGTTAGGTTTTTGGATGTCTAGGGTTTTGGAATTCATGAGTAATGTTAAAAAGTCCTATGTAGCCTCATTGTAATCATTTTTCTCAGACGGATGTGCATAGCAGCCACATTTCTTCTCAAAGATAACTACAACCATTCGAGCAAGTGTTTTGGTTCTGCGGTTTTACAGTTTCATCCTATTTCATTCATTCAATAGAATATATTGTTCATTGGATATCTGTGTTTTTCTTAATATTTTTTTGTTTATTGTATTCAATATGTTAATCAGTTCGTTCCGCTCCTAAATCTGGATCAGTGGTATTAGAGTGATATTCTGTTCATTTATTTTTCTTTGTGCATGTCCTTGACAAGATATGGGTACAATAATTTGGGACTTGAACCAATTGATCCATTCCAAGATCGATCGCTCTGAGCCCGACAACAACCCATGGGAGACGAAAATAAATATGATGGATCAGGAGATCCTTTTAAAATGTTGCTAGAGGAATCCCTTGCACGAAAAAGGAACGAAATGATGGACAACTTTGTGCAGATCCTTCAGTGGCTGCCCACAGGAGAAGCATCTTCCTCAAGAGGCCATGCAACCCCCTTCAAGGTACAAGTAAATTTTGATATTCCATTATTTTAAGGACTGATAGATGCGGATGTTGTAGATAAATGGTTGAATCTGTTCAAAGGGTATTTTCAGTCCACAATTTTTTCGATAGGGAAAAGATTACTTTTGCAATCCTCAAGGTTGTCCCCCATGTTAAGGACTAGTGGGACCTTTACTCTTAGTAAAGGGACATAGAGGAATCTGCAATATTTGTTGTTTCCCCTACATGGGATTCCTTCTGGGATGCTATTAAAGAACAATACTACCCTGTTGGAAGCTACGAGGACCAGTACACCAGATGGACCACCCTGCGTCAAGAAAGGGACAAGACAGTACTAGATTTCACCAATATTTTCCATACCCTTTGCACCAAGTTGGGTAATAAAGACTCTGAGCGACATATGGTTCTCAAATACCGCGGTTGTTTGCATAGATACATTAAAAAAGAAATGGAGTTTTTGGACATTGTCTCATTAGGTACGGCTTATAGATATGCTGTCAAGATCGAGCATAAATTTAAGTAGAAGAGGTGAGAGTTTGAATCTGCAAACTCCTCACAACCGAAGCAGGGTAAAGGTGGCCCCAAACCACATAGCAAGGGACAGATCAAAGATGGCCACTCAGAGGAAAACCATTCCAAGCCGCAACAAAAGAAGGGAAATGAGAAGGACATGAGAAAATGGTGTGAATACCATAAAATCCCTTGGCACAACACTGAAGAAAGTCTTTCCAAGCAGTCACTTTTGGTCGAGCTGAAGGCTTATGAGTCAGAGGTCAATTCTGATTTTGAATCAAATCTAGAAGGAGGGAAGCAGATTATCGATGTTGAACCCAGTGCCACTATCGCTACCACCAAAGTCCATCCAAGAGAACCAGAAGAACCAGAGGAAGGGGAATGCCTCTTTTACTCACAGATGTGGGTAAACGAGGATCCGCTTCATTTCATTGTTGATAGAAGTAGTCATAATAAATTGATCTCAATAGAGGTCGTCAAGTGGTTGGACTTGCCGACGACACCACACCTACAACCCTACACCATCGGCTGTCTTCGCCAATGAAAAGATCTTTGTGTCAGCCAACAGTGTCGTCTACCCTATGACATCAAGCCTTTCAAATATGAGGTATTGTGTGATATTGATCCCCTTGAAGTTTTTGATGTTCTTATAGGACAACCATATTTTTGGAAGCATCGTATTGTGTATGAGTCTAGACCCCATAGTTTTATTATTACTTTCGATAGACAATTGTATAGGATACTAGAGGTAGCACCTCCAACCACTATTTCTTTAATCTCTGCTAAGAAATGTAGTAAGTTCATTTCACAGACCGAGAAGTTCATCTTCTTTTTTATCTATGTTCACAGTAAGAACAAGGTCACCGCCACATCCATGGCCTCTACATAGAGCCTCTCTTTGCAAAAAAATAAAGTGGACGGGATCATGGAAGAGTACAAATACATCTTATCCTCACCCATCGAGGTACCGACGCACTGCCAAGTCAAGCACCCAATTGATCTAACCCTCGGTGCACCACTTCCTAATGGACTAGTCTATCATCACTCGCTGATGTAAAATGATGAAATCAAGTGTCAGATCCAAGAGATTCTTCAAAAGGGGCACATCAGACCCAACTTCTCTCCTTGTGGAAGCCCAATTGTATTGGTGAAGAAGAAGGACAAGACTTGGCGACTCTTCATTGATTACAAAGCGTTAAACAAAATCACAGTCACAAACCGGTACCCAATTCCCAGGATTGATGACCTTCTTTACCAACTCAAGGGGGGGAATTTATTTAGCAAGATTGACCTAAAGTATGGCTACCATCGGATTCCTATCGGACCAACTGATGTCTGGAAGACAACTTTTAAATATAAATAAGGTATGTTCAAATGTCTGGTCATGCCCTTTGGCCTAAAAAATACACCAACCACTTTCATGTGGTTGATGGATGATATATTGAGACCCTTCACCAACTCTTTTGTGGTGGTATATTTGGATGAAATCCTCATCTTCAACATAACTTGGGAGGAGCACATGCGGCATATTCAACAGGTTTTGAGCACTCTGCGGCAGCACAAGCTATATTCCAACTTGGAAAAATGTTCCTTTGGCACGAAAAGGGTCCAATACTTGGGCTACATTGTTGATGAGCATGGGGTACATGTTGATCCCGCTAAGATCCAAGTCATCCGTTACTGGTCAGCCCCGACCACACTAACTGAACTTCAGAGATTCTTGGGATTGGACAACTTCTACCGACGATTCGTGTAGGGATTATCCCATATTGCATGGGCCCTCAGCCACATGACCAAGGGCGGTGGTAGGAAAAAGTTAGTGTGGGGAAAGGAAAAAAAATGAGCATTTGATGATATGAAGCATTACTTGTTCTCAACTCTAGTACTCTCCTTTTCTGATCTGCAACAATCGTTCGAGATTGAGACTGATGCATATGACTATGTTGTAGGCGCAGTTCTCACTCAACACAGTCATCCAGTGGCATACCATAGTGAGACACTCTCATATATTGTCCGAAAATACCCCACCTATGACAAGAAAATGTATTCTATTGTACAAGCCTGTCGTCAATGGAAACATTAAATTCTAGGAAAGGAGATGATCATCCACATTGATCACAAAGCTCTGCAATTCATACACACGCAAGGGAAGTTGCAGAACGACTACCATCAGAACTGGTCCACCTACCCGCAACAGTTCCATATCAACATCAAGTATAAGGCAGGGTGCACAAATCGTGTCGCTGACTTCCTCAGTAGATCTCTTGTGGTTGCACTCACCATTTTTCTCCATTCCTGTAGACATGAGGCATCTGAGTGGCCCCAACTTTACCACCAAGATCCGGACTTCGCCACCACCTATCATCTTTTGGGTATATGTGCGATTGTCACCTATTTTCACATTCAAGATGGTTTGTGTTTTCATCTAGGCCATCTATGTGTTTCTGCAAGAGAGCATGCAAAGATGATTTGGGAATTCAACTACAGTCAGATGGCAGGACATTTTGGCGTGGAGAAAATTATGTTTGTTCTCCAAAAACATTTTTATTGGCCAAAACTTTGACAGGATGTCAAAAAGTATATAAGATATTTCACTTCTTGTTCCATTTCCAAGCCATCCATCAAGAAGAAAGGCTTATACACCCCTCTTCCTACCCCCGAGAATCCTTGGTAATCCATCTTGATGGATTACATGTCTGGCCTTCTGTTTACGAAGCAAGGAAATGATTGTGTATTTGTAGTCATTGATTGGTTTTTGAAGATGGCCATCCTCACAACATGTAAGAAGAACATCACAGTAGCAGATATTGCCAAGCTCTTCTTCGAAGGAGTGTGGGTCCATTTTGGGATACCACATACCATCATCTCCGATCGAGACAGCAGGTTCCTTAGCACATTTAGGTCGAGTATCTAGTCATTGTTGGACACCAAGCTCACTAAATCCACTGCTTTCCACCCCCAAACAGATGACCAAATAGAGGTCATCAATCGGATGATTGTGCACATCCTATGCATGTACAACTCTAAGAATCTGCATACATGGGATGAGATTCTCCTCTATGTTCAACATAGTTACAACATGGCTCTTCATAGCTCCACCGACGATAGCCCATTTCAGGTGGGACTGAGATTCCAACCCTTGGGGTCCTATTGATGTTACACTGCCTATGGAAACCACATAGACAAAATCTTCCCATGTTCAGTCTGAGACCAACAAAGCCACCAGATTCATTGAGCAGATTCAACACATCCGCCAACAGGTCCATGAGATTTTGCAAAAAGTCGATGCTAAGTACAAACAACACCTTGATCAACACAGGGTATCGCACCCGTTTCAGGTTGGAGACAAGGTATGGTTACATTTGCAGAAGGAGTGTCTTACAGGGCCCCATCATAATCTCCTCCCACAACGCTATGGGCCTTAAACCATCACCAAGGTTGTGGGTAGCAATGATCAACACTCCACCCTTCCTTGGCTTGCACCCAATGTTTATGTGGACCTCCTTCGGCCATATTTCCCACCATTATTGGATACCTTAGATATCGTAGAACAACTGACACCAACATAGCTCAAACATGATTTCATGGAACATGCATCCACTGATCAGATAGTGGAAACACAGGTCAAGGGCACTTGCCAGCAAAGGATCTAGCGTTATCGGGTTGTCAAGGCAGGGAAACTCCTCCACCAAGGAAAGTGGCTCACCCAGATCCAAATTCAACACAATTTTCTTCACATGATGGGGGAATCAACACAATGAATACCATTTCTTCCTAATGGGGGAGGGTTGATCCAGGTGGATATTGGTGGCCACCCACCTATTCCGACTAGCTCCTCTTGGCAGTTTTTAGTTCAACACACTCATCTGTACTTCTTTGTAATTGTGGGTTCTACACTTCTGGGATGTCTGAAGCCATACACATCTTCCAGGTGGATACTGGTGGCCTCCCACTTAATCCAACTAACTTATTTTGTGTGTTTTCATGTCAGCACATCTTTTTGTTCTTCCAGGGCCATTTTGGGGCCCTAAACAATGTCTTTTTGGCTCATCACAATCAAACTATAGATAGATTTTGATTTTGACATCGTAATGTGTGGTTCTCGAAAAGACCTTTCCAATGGGCTATCATGCACCTAAAATGGAGGTCGTATGCAAACTTTACGACCCTGAGAAGTTGAGGTACCAACTTACCCATAGGGGCCCACATAACTTTTGGTGTTTCATCTCCTAGGGTTACGTTTTTGGATGTCTAGGGTTTTGGCATTCATGAGTGATGTTAAAAAGGCCTCTGGAGCCTCATTGTAATCATTTTTCTCAGACGGATGCATGTATCAGCCACATCTCTTCTCAGAGATAACTACCACCATTCGAGCAAGTGTTTCAGTTCTGCAGTTTTACAGTTTCAACCTATTTCATTCATTCAATAGAAGATATTTTTCACTGGATATTTGTGTTGTTCTTCATATCTCTGTGTTTATTGTATTCAGTCTGTTAATCAGTTCATTCCACTCCTAAATCCAGATCATGCCCCATCATGTTGTGTACCTAATGTGTATAAAGTGATTTTGACTCACAGAGCCACTCCAACCTCACAATAAGGAGGATGTTCCTAGTTGGATCTGTTAAAGAATCCCCAAGGAATTTCATAATCTAGGTAGGGGATAGACAATAGAATCGGGCTTTTGGGTTTGAGATCAATCTTGAATTCGTTTTCCATCCCGATAATTAGACTTGCAATGACCTCAAGCGAGATATCCTTACTTTGGAACACATTGGAATTGTGTTCCCACCAGATAGTTTGGACCAATATGCATGGAAGCCCCTAGAACAATTTCACCAAAGAATTTGAGAGCCAATATTTTAAAGATTCTACCATCCTCAACTTTGTTCAGGATGTCTTCGACTTGAGTTCCACCTTCATGATCCTCAACACTTGCGCTGCATATGGACGTGCAATGAAAATGTGAGAAGAGGATTCTTTGTTGTTTTTCCATAATGCACACCTATTTGGATGAATCCGTCCCCTCTTTAAACCAACACCCCAAGTTAATAGCTTGTTATTTAGATATAGCCACATAGTTATCTTGCTTTTTATAGGAGCACTAATCTTCCATAGGATGCTCCACCACCACTATTTTTCCCCTACAAACATTGATTCCATTTTTAGTTTATATCCTAGCTTTGTTGTGAAATCCCCAAATTGGGGATTTTTTTTACCAACATAAGGTGTCTATTTCGTCCTCTTTCAACCTAATGAAATTGGAAACCAATTTACTAATATAGCGTTTACATTCTAAAGCGTTTTCTCTAGCTAGAACGAGGTTCTCAGCGGACTAAGTTCATCCAGGTCTCCCTAAAGCCTAAGGCATTTTTGATTTAGCATTTTTGGAGTCTCCCTAAGGCATTTTTGATTTAGCATCCTCCAAAGAGAAGATGTCGCCCGAATGAGTCGCCTATAAAAGAGACTCAAAAAATGGAAATCATTTTTCAACACCAGCCAAGGGTCCTCCCACAGTCTTATACTCTAACAATTTCCAACCCTCCAACCCATCCACGAACCCACCAGGGGGAAAGCTGCGACCAACGCCTTACAAATAGTTGAACCTCTTGGTGACTTACGGGGCTGCCTTAGCTAACAATCGACTATTATCTGTCCGGGAAGATATTTGGATCTTAGAACTCAACTCCATAGAGAATCACTTTGAATGGGTCTCCACGGGCTCCTTCCCTCCAAAACCTGGGTGAAGGAGAAAATATTTCTATGGCCCCAACCCCCTAGTTCCTTGGGAAAGACCACTCAAATCCACATGACATCATAACCAAAGGAACTGGAAGCTAGCCTTACATATTTTGGAAAGGATTCCCTCTATGACAAACACAATCAAGACCCAATATATCAGGATACTCTCCCAAACGGATTTCAACAACACCAGCTTGCCACCCCTCAATTACATTTTGTTGACCCAAACCAACACCCACCCCTTCACCTTCATGACTAGCCAAAGCCAATTTGCAAATTAGTAGTTGTTTGGATTGAGGTGAAATCCCAAATATTTTATACCACTCTCGATCTCTTTCTAGGAAGGGAAGGAGATCCAGGATAGATTGAGACACATGATTAGGAAAATTCTGAGATAAAAGACAATATTTGTCTATGTTGATTTGCATTCTTGTATCCTTCCAAAACAAATCCAACATCCATTTTAAGGGGGAGAGATCTCTCTCAGTGCCTTGGGAAAAACATAAAACGTCGTCTACAGAAAGTAGGTGAGAGATGGATTCCCGATCCAAAATTTTCACTCCCGAGATTGATCCTCCTGGCTTATGTCAGCAACTTGCTCAAAGCTTCAGCCACGGATCACGATTAAGAAGAGGAAGGGAGATCGCGAGCAATCTTAGTCCACGTGTGGCTCTGAAAAATTTGGAGGGTGCTAATTTACAACTGATAACTGCTTTCCCATTTGAATTAAGACCAAATGTAGAAAGGTCCAATTGACGCAATCGTAGAGTTTTGAGATGTCCAATTAAAGTATCGCAACACCCTCGCTAGAGCTTTTGATGGAGTGGAGGGCCTCCTAGGTGACAAAAACTACATCATGAAATTGTTTATTTCGCAAAAACCCAAATTTCTCTTTAAAAATGACCTCAATAAGATAGTATACCATGTATATTAAAATCTTTTTCTTTTAACTAAGAAGCACCAAAAAAAACCAATAAATCATATATATTAAAACGTATTTTTTTTCTTTTAACTAAGAAGCATAAAAGAGAAACCAATAAATCAAAGGAAAAATTTCTTGGGGCTTGAAATATGTGGATTCACAAGAATGTTATTGTGTAATTTTATGGTTGTTGGAATTATTATAATAATATGCCACTAAAATTTTAATAGATTAAAAAACAATAAACATTAGTGTCAATATAATATAATTAATACATAAGAGTAAGATATTTTTTAATTTTATTGAATATGCTTAAAACTTATGGAATAAATCATGTAAATAAAGTTGTAATGTAACTTTATATGACTAAGTATAAGTTAATTGTTTTTATACGATTTCAATGAGTTTTGTGATATTTATTTCAAATATAGTTCTTTGAAAAGGTTTATATCATCTTCCATTATGTATTCTATGCGAAAGGAAAGGTAAGCTTATGTATTCTATGTGAAAGGAAAGGTAAGCATAAGTTAATGAGAAGAAATTATGATGTAATGATTTTACATTATATGACGTGATGTTACAGTATAATATTATATTATATTATAGCATTTTAAATGATCTCACACGCAAAAGTTTGATTTTTAAATATAGAGTGAGGGATGAAATAAATGATTTATTTCTACTTCTATATCTAAATATGGAATAAACATTAAGTAGCATTAAATATACGTCGTGCTTACATGGAATCAATAAATAAATGATCTTTACATCGATATTTTGATATGAAATTATTTCATTAATCACACTTTTTTTAATTATGATGTTGTGATAATTTCATTGTTATAAATAGGGATCCTATGATCATTTAAATATGGAATAAACATTAATAGCATTAAATGTACATCGTGCTTCGTGTAGGGGTTTGTGTAGAAGTTTATAAAGTTCGTGCTTCATGTAGGGGTTTGTGTAGAAGTTTATAAAGTTAGAAGAAAGTAAAAATAAAGTATCATCCCTCATCGAGGGATTTCTTTACAAAAAAATGGTATCAGAGTCAATCCAAGTTACATAGATTGACTTTCTAGTTCTAATACTTCTCGTTTTATGTTTTATAAACAAATCAAACATAAAGCAATAGAAGAAAGTCATAATGCTAAAAATGAAATTTCAACTATTTTCTGTTGGTTTGGTTTAATGAGAATGCACGATGTGAATAGTTTCAATAAACTATATAAAGAAGAAAAACTTCTTTCTAGGTGACAACTTCCTAAGTTATCCGCTAAATATATTTATGATGATATGCCTATGTTTCAACTACGTGCATCTTCTCAATTTAAAATCATTGAAACAGTGTCTGAAGTCCAACATAATGCATCTGATCATTGTATTATCCCTACCTTAGACCCTGATGAAATTAGGATTGAAGCCAAAAAAGCCATAGTAAACTTCCTACATCTCAGATGTATCAGAATATGAATTGAACCTTTGCACATAGATGGTATACCTGCATTCGCTCTTATTGTTGTGCTTGATAATCGTTTCAACAAATTTGTCCATGCTCTAATAGGAGGGGTACAAGGTGATCTTTCCAAAGGCCCTATCTAGTTTCACTGTCATCCAAATTTTAGATTTTCTGTCACTGACCCAAATCTCAAAGATATATTGCAAGTCAATGTTCTCACCAAAGGATATGATATGAAACCTAGTTCTGAAAATATTGCAATCCATTATAAGTTGGCACTTAGAGATACTAACACTCTCTGTCCAACAATTTTACATGCACCTGATAGAGATTCAGAGAGTTCTACCTTAGTACATACCTCTGGAGATAATGCCAAACTTATTCCCCAATCCATTTCATGGGAACAATTAGATTTTCCCACTGAATGGATAGTCCAGGCTCCTAAGCCCTCACCCCAAATTACTCTCAATATTGCATATATTACAGAAGATCATACTCAAGAAGTTATTTAGTTTCCTCCAAGAAGTTTTGTCTCTTCTAAGTCATCATATCCTGCATCACATACAATTAGATCTGAATGTTCTCACACTCCCATTTTTCAATGGCCACCCATTCCAGGACTCATCCAATGCCCTTTATGTTCTGCTTTTGTCTCTAGTTAGTCCTTTCAGAGCAACCAACGTGGTGAAGTATTTTTAAACTTTCCATCTACATCTTCTTTTCCATCTCCAAAATTTGAACACATAGATCCACCCATTTGTACTCATGAACCCATCTAGATGGCACCACCTTCTATTCTTCCAAGACAATGCCCTATATGCCTTAAGATGGTCAATACCCAACCTCAAGTATGTTCTCCTATACATAAAAACCATAATCCCATAAGTGATTATCCTCGAGCCTCGATCTCAAAACAAAGTTGTTCTCATCCAAAGTGTTCTGATACATTAGACATAGATTTTCCACATGAAATCCATGTCTTAATGATGCACCATATTCTTGAGCTAGAATTAGAGACATATTTAGCTAATTTAGACCATCGAGAACTCCAAGATATGGATTAGGGTATATTGAACAAATAGATGTAATAATTCCATCCTACAGATTTGAAAATCCATTACTCACAGGACTACAAAAATCATCATTACCTTATGAATGGATTTCCTAGAAGAAGAGTAAACATAGACTGGATTAAGAGAATGTTAAATTGGGACCTGTCTACTCATCCCCAAGCCAACGAATTTAATTCCACTACTTTCGCAGAACTAAAGAAGGATTTATTTGAGAAATGGAAAACATATATGACAATAAAGGATTTGTGGATATCCTTTTATGAATGGTACAGTCTTTCCCAAAAGGAAGTAATTCAAATGATGTCTGCCAAACAAAGTGTCAGTACCAAACACAAATGGAAAGCCTTAGATTGACAAACATCTAATACATATTTCCATTTTCTCCCTTTTAAAGGAATCATTCTAGGAGAAGAGGAAAAACAAACTAAGGATACTCCCCTCATGATTCAGAAGGAAGAATCTCAGCAAACAAATTCAAAGATAAGACTCCAAAGTGTGTTTGAACAGTTAAATTGGAAAAATAATGCTCTAAGAGGGATGGAAGCACATACATTTGTAACCAATGACTATGCTAGAAAGCAACAAATAGATCAACTTCAAGTCTCTTCAAATCAAAGTTGCTTCGAGTATAAACTCTTTCAATTCCCAAGTCTTTGAAATAAAAAACACTTTAGAAAGTGAAAAAGACTCTTCAAAAAGAGACCATGAAGAACTAAAGGAAGGATTAGGTGAAGATTTTAAGAACATAGGGGAATCTATCATTAAAGTATCAGAAAATTCTGGAAAGCTTCCTGACAAACCAATTCCTAGTTCTTATTTATTTCCAAAAAAGGTCTCATCAGTAAACTCTACAGTCTACATTCCTAAAGAAACTGATTTGAATAAAATGTTTCCAGTCCATTTTCCCCCAGAACAAGAAGAATAATCCTCGGCTCATCTTCTGGTTACACAATCTCATAATATTCCTACTAAAGAACTAGTTCCTTGGAACATGACTAAGGTTCTAGCTCCAGACCTTTATGGAAAAGTCAAGCTACCAGAGACACAAACATTTACAGATGAAAATTTCCCAGAATGGAACATAGATAGCATGACCATAGGACAAATCCTTCAAGTTATAGACATAATGTATGTTTCCTACAGAATCACGTGCATGAAAGGGAAAAGTGAAATAGAAGCATGTAAGTCTATTATACAATGTTTTACAAAAACTTTGGCTAAAGGGTGGGAAATAGAGTCTTCACCTGCCCTAGTTGAGAAAATGGAAAAGGAACAAGTTTAGGATGGAAATGGGGATATAGTTTTTAAAGAAGATGGCCAAACAAAAAATAATATGATAGGTGCATTGACTACATTCATTCTTGAGCATTGGTGTGGAACAAAACATGAACTCTCTAATTAACATGTCATAATTCTAATGGGAATGAAATGTAAGAGAATGTCCAATTATGATGATTTTTATATAGAATGGACTTAAAGGATATATGAGGTAAAAGATAGAAAAAACCTTCTATGGAAGCAAGTATATCTTGCTTCTCTCCCCAGAAAAGTTGTTGAATATTTAATAGTACAAAAAAGTTTTGTTCAACATTATGAGCTTTATAGTTGGGGAGAAATTTCACATTCATTACCTCTTCCCTTGTAGGATTGTTTGATAACATGAAGGTTACAAATTCAATACAAAAGTTATCAAAATTACCATATAGTAGATCTATCTACGAAAAATATGGTATGACCCTAGATGACCTAGTTAGAAGAAATAAAAGGGAAAAGAAATCCATGAGACAAAGATTCCAAAAATATAAAAAGGGAAAGCCCAGACCTTACCAAAAAGATAAGAGGAAAATATGTCATTATAGGAAATACACAAATTCTCATTATAACTCCCCAGAAGATATCAAATTGTAGTCTTCCAAACAACAAAGTAAGTCCAACCTAACTTGTTGGTTATGTGGACAACCAAAACACTTGGCTAATAGTTGTCCACAAGGAGAACAATCCAAGAAAAATAAAGGTAATATTTCACAACAAAAGGCAAGACAAAAGGCTGAGTATTCTAGACAAATAATGTCAATTTGCTGCAAAAGATGTGGCTTAAGTCACCATGATACAAATCAATGCCCACATCATCCTTTTCCTAAGAAGGAAGAAGTTCATATGCTTTAGGAAGGATGTTGTCAGTCTACTGACACTTATGAATTTGAATATTTCTCTAGTGAATCCTCTGATGAAGAAATGTTACTTATAGCAAATGATTGCAACTGTAAAGATCCAAAGTTTTGTATTTGCTGGATAGAGTCTTCAAGTTATGAAGAAACAAATGAAGAAGAAGAAGAAGAAGATGAAGATGAACCAAAACCTAAAATATGTATGGCTCAAAATTAATCTGATGGAGATGCTCAGATGATGGCACAAATCAAGGCATTTCCAAAAGGAGAAATGAAGGCTCCACTTTTAGATTCATTTCTAAAAACAATGGTAAAATCTCAATAACCAACAAAAACTACAAACTTGGGTAAGAATCCATTGTTCATAGATGCTTCTTTTCAAATTAATACCAAGTCATTTATTAGACAAAACCAGAATGATAATATGAGAACTTTGACTATAAATGATTTGGGAAAAAAAAAAAATATTCTTAAGAAGGAAGTTGCAAAAATAAAGCAAAGACTAGAAAAGATTGAAAAAGAATCAGAAATTGAGGATGGATGCAAATTTGATTCATGGGCTAGACAAGAAATAAGAGGGTTACAACAACAAATCCAGGCCCTATAATTCATGCATTCCCTAGAAGAAATACCTCAGAATGCAAATTCCAACATTAGTACATTTGAAACAAATTCTATAGAAGGTATGAATTCTATGAGAATAATGGCCATCCAACATCAACAATATCATGTGATGATTAAGATGAATATTCAAGGTCATATCTTTAAGAAAGCATTGATCGATTCAGGATCAGATTTTAACATCCTAAATAAAGATTCTATTCCTTCTTGTTATTGGTTAAAAAATAACAATAGAGCCATTGGCCTAGGTAATCACACCCTAAAGATGGAATTTGAGATTGAAAGGGTCAAGTTATGTTTTGGACCTTACTACTTGAATCTAAAGTTTTCACTTGTAGAAATTTTAGTGCCTTGTCTTTTAGGTACTCCATTTTTGGTTATCGTTGAACCACATGGTTCTGAAAATTTACCAAATGGAAAATTTGGATATTTTATTACAATAGCAAGAAGAAAAATTGTACTCCCATTTGTATTAGTCCCTAAGTTGTCCACAATGGTTCAAATGTCTCAAAATCTTATAGAGAAAGAGAAAAAGATTCAATAACTTCAACAAATGAAGAGAAATCAGAGGATTGATCAACAACTCAAGGAACTAAAGATTCAAAACATGATTAATCAACTGCAAAAAATATTTGAAGGTCAGGTATGCTTAGAACTCCCAACTTCATTTTTGGAAATAAAAACACATTTTGATAAATTTCCATACAAAGATAGCTATGAGGGAAAACCTTGTAGAAGCAGAGCAATACCTATGAATGATAAATATCAGAAATTATGTTCTGAAGAAATCCAAGGATTATTGAAAAAAAGATTGATCAAAGAATCCATTATCCCATGGAATTGCTATGGATTCTATGTTAATAAACATTATGAGAAGATTCGAGGAGTCCCAATATTGGTAGTAAACTATACTCCTTTAAATTCAATCATAGTTGATGTTACTTATCCTATACCCCACAAATCCATTATGGTCAATAGAATAGAAAATGCAAAGATATTCTCAAAGTTTGATTTAAAATCTCAATTTTGGAAAGTGGATATAAAGGAGGAAGACAAATTCAAAACTGCATTTAGTGTTCATGTAGGTCACTATGAATGGAATGTTATTCCCTTCAGCCTTAAGAATGCTCCGGAAATTTTTCAAAGGGTTATGAATGATACTTTAAAGACACATTTTGACTGGCTAATTGTCTACATAGATGATATATTAGTCTTCTCAGATTCCATAGACCAACATTTCAAGAATTTGGAGATGTTTTTAAAGGTCATCAAATAGTCGTGTCTAGTTCTTTCTAAAATGAAAATGGAGCTCTTTAAAACCTCTGTCAAATTTCTGGGTCACACAATTTCAAATGGCCAAATTTCTCTTCAGACCCACGAACTGGAATTTGTAGAAAAATTTCCAGACAAAATAACTGATAAGACCCAACTCCAACGCTTTGTAGAAATCTTGAACTATGTCAGACATTTTTATAAATATCATGCTAAAGATAGAAAAATTATGAATGACAGGCTCAAAAAGGATCCTATGCCTTGGATTGAAGCACACACTGAGGCTATGAGAAAAGATGAAATCTAAAGTCAGGAACTTGCGAATACTGCATGTTGCAAGTGATGAAATCTTTAAAATTGTCGAGTTTGATTCCATTGACTAAGGATGAGGAGCAGTTCTTAAACAAGTTAAGGAAGGAAGATCAAAGCCACATGAAGAAATCATACAGTTTGCTTCAGGGACCTGGCTTGAAAATGAAAAGATCTATGAAACAATTGACAAAGAAATAAAGGCAACCCTCAATGCAATCAATAAGTTTGAAATCTATCTCATTAATAAAAAAATTCCGCTTAGAACTGATGTTGTTGCAATGAACAAGGTGTTACATAAGAAAATCACTAAAGCAATTGAAGCAAAATTTGCAAGATGGCAAGCTCTATTTTCAAATTTTGATTTTGATATTGAACATATCAAAGGCTCTGAAAATTCTATCCCTGATTTTATCAGTAGAGAAAACCTTCAAGTGAGTGTGAAAAAAAGAGAGCATGAAAACAAGTGAGTGTGTGCAAGAGAGCGAGGGAACAAGTGAGTGAGGACAAGAGAACGTGGTTACAAAAAAAGAAAAATCAAATACAGAAAGACATTGTCTGGTCATTTTTACTGAATGGAAAAATGGAGGTGAACAAATAAGGAATATCCCAGAAAATGAAGATTGGGAAGTATATTCTCAATTATGGAAACTCACAAGAATTGAAGTTCTCGATATGAATTTGCAGCCAATTCATCTCCTACAAAATTATGATCCAGAACTCAGAAGAATCCCATTTTACACTGGAAATATTCCAGACATGCTTTATGATAGATCAACCAAAGTTGTAGTTGATTCTACTTCCTCTTTATGCTACACCTTCATAGATATAAACTTGATTTGGCAAAAATTTAATAATAATACATGATTATTTCATCAATATTTTACACTTGACAGACCCCACTCCTATGATCTTTGGCCAGATCAAGATCCCACACATAATTTCTTCGAAACATACATGAATTATAGTGAATACAAAAAAGCATGGTGAAATTTTCTCAGGAAAGCAAATAGCAATAAGACACATTTCACATTATTGAAATTTAGAAGTGTATATACTAGTATGAGGGGATTATATCTTGTTTAGCTATCAGATTGGTGGAGAGACCTTGGCATCAACAAAATCATAGTGGACCCAACATTCTTAAAGATAGAATGCACAACCAAAGATATTCCACTCAGAGAAATCCATGATCTCTTTGAACCTGACAAAATTACTGATGACATGATCTTATCAATGTATGAAACTCATCATATCCAATGGCTTGTAAAAATGAGAATCTATGCACAATCATTCCAAAGACGAACCATCATAGTACGTAAGCTTTATTCAAAATCTTGGGAAACTGGTGGAGGCTATTCCCAACAATATAATATGGGGATGTTTTGTGATCATGACTAATATCTTCTTCGTATGATTTTATTTTCATGCAAATCCTTAGAAATCAGAGCACTTATCCAATGTTTGGTGTGGTTTGACCCACATTCTAAGGAATATGTTGGAAATTAAAGAATTTACGGAAGATATTTTCAATCTGTACTAAAAATATTTGTTGACCATTTAGGATGATTCTTGCACGTTTTGTCGGTCAAAAGTTTAGAGAAATTATATAAATAAAGCTCGAGGACACTCATTTGAGGCATCAAGTCTTATATTCTTGGTTAGTATTTGTCTTCTAAGCTCCCTCATGTCTGAGCTCTAAGTCTTTCTGTCGTTAGTTTGATAGTCTGTGCAGGAACTACTCCACTAGGAGCATATGAACTAAAGTGGAAGAATTCACAAGTTTGTTTGAAGAGTTTTCTAGTAGCACCAGAAGCTGAAGTGTTTCCAGATAATTCCTTAGGTCAAGCTATATTATACTAAGGTTTGAGGTATCCTGAAATGTGTTATGGTCGAAAGAAGAGAATTTGAGTTTGTAAGTATGAAAAGCTCTGTAAATATTTTTTGAAATCAATAGAAATTTCCCGCAATGAATTTTTTAATATCATTCCTTTTGAGTAAAATTTCATTCGAGGTTCACTAAGGATTATGGAGCACTATTATCCTTCTGTTTTTTTTTGCTAAGACAAGGAAGTCGCTCAGGGAGTTTGTTGAAGGAAAGGTGTTGAATCTTCTTGAAGGATCATGTAGGGTTTCGTGTAGAAGTTCATAAAGTCAGAATAATGTGAAAATAAAGCATCATTCCTCGTTGAGGGACGCCTCTCAATCTTTACATACACATATTAATATGAAATTATTTCAGGGATCACACCTTTTTTTTCATTATGATGTTGTGATAATTTCATTGTCATAACATAGGGGATCTTATGATCATTTATAGACTTGATATGAAAGAGTTTAATTTCAAAATATGAAGTTGTACATCCATATATAAATATCAAATATTTGGCTAATTATTCATTGTTTTTTATAATGATGTGATCATTTAGATAATATAAAGGACAAGTGACTTGAAAATATTATAATAATTTAGTTAATTTTACCATGGGAGTGTTGATGCTTTTGTAGTATTTGGAGGCATTCCCACAAGGGGCAATGGTGTCAAGCATGTGGGACTATTTGTTGGAACTTGTTTACACCTTTGTTTTAGTGAAAACACCCTTGGGATGAGGCTAGGGCCACATGGGATTGGTGATGGCCCTTGTGGGCTTGTGTTGGGGTTTCACACCCATAAAGATGAATTAAATATTCTAATTAAATGTTGAGTTTAGAAGGGGTGTCTAAACTCACTCATTAGACTCCTATATAAGGAGAGGAGAGATTGTGACAAATCTCATTGTGTCATTATGGTGTTAGCATAAGTGAGAATGCACTTGTGCTAGGAGCTTGAAAATTTCAGCAAGGGAAAATTTGCAATTGTGGCAAATCTGGCCTATGGTTTCTTGGAGGATTTTTTGTTCTTGTTTCAAGACAAGGAATGCTTCTTTTCCAACCAAGAGAGGGAACACGTGTGAGTCAAACGCGTGAGGAAGAGAGAAGAAAAAGGCTTCACATGTGAGGAAGGAGTATAGTCGTGCGTGTGAAGGAGTTGTATAGGACGCACATGTGAATTGAACATTACGTACAGTCACACATGTGAAGGATAAGATATAGTCCACATGTGTGTATTTTATAGGCATTTTTAGTGGTCTGTACATGTTGATGTCAACGGGTCGTACAGGTGGCTGCAACAGATTTGTGGGCAGAGTATTTTCCAAGTAATTTGTTGATTTTGTATTTGTTGAAGAGGACTAGGTTGTCCTCAGTTTTTTGTGATTTTGACACTATGGATAAGGCTGACTTTTCGTTCAAAAAAATTTAGAATTTGACAATTACAGAACAAAATTTTTTGTGTCTCAAGTATGTGGATGATTTATCTCATATCTTGTTGTTTCTGTGACCTTAAAAATAGATTATTATTATTATTATTATTTATTGTTTGATCACTAATAAGTAATTTTCAGATCTAAAATTAGTCACATAGAATTGCATGTGAAAATTGACATGGTATCAAAGCTAAGGATTTGAAGGAAGAGAGGGGTTCATCTCTTGAGACACTCTTTCTACTGCAAGTACAACATATTGTTGTTGTAGATTTTTGTTTTTTCCTGGGTAGGTCACCATGGTGAACAATTTGAAGATTGAGGATAGGTTGGAAGGGGAAACTAACTTTCGGGCTTGGAAGACCAAGGTTCTTCTTCTGTTGGAGGAGAATGACCTCAAGGAGTATGTTGATGGTGTGGTTGCAAGTCCTATCGATCCAGATAAATTGGAATCTCACAACAAGAAGGAAGTGAAGGCCAAGTGGGTCTTGCTAGAATCTATGAAGGCTCACTTGATTCCTCACATTGTAGAGAAGATGTCTGCCAAGGAAATGTATGATTATTTGGTATGTCTATACCAAAAAGGGAATACATGCAGGAAGTTACATTTGAAGCACCAGTTTCAAGTTGTTAAGATGACCAGTGAAGATACAGTTGTCAGCTACCTTATGAAGATAACTTAGATCCATTATCATCTTGCAGCCATTAGTGTGATAGTTGAGGATGTTGAGTTGGTGAATGTAGCATTGAGAGGTCTTCCAAGATCTTAGGAACCATTTGTGAAAGGGATTTGTGCATGTGAGAAGTTTCCAATATTTGATAGACTATGGATGATCCGGATTTATGAGCATAGCGAGATGAATAACAGACTAAATACAATAACAAAAAGATATAGAGAACAACACCATATATCCAGTGAACAATAACTTCTATTCAATAAATAAAATAGGTTGAAATTGTTAAACTGCAGAACTGAAAACAATTTTCTCGAATGGTGGTAGTTATCTCTGAGAAGAGATATGGCTGCTAGGCGCATCCATATGAGTAGAATGAATAAAAAGGCTCCAAAGTCCCTTTTAACATTACTCATGAATTCCAAAACCCTACACATCCAAAAACCCAACCCTAGGAGATGAAACACCAAAATTTATGTGGGCCCCGATGGGTAAGTTGGTACCTCAACTTCCCAAGGTCGTAACTTTTGCATATGATCTCCGTTTTAGGCACATGATAGAATGTTGGAAAGGTATTCTCGAGAAATACACATTATGTCGTAAAACTCTGGCTCCGTCTATATTTTGACTATGGAAAGCCAAAAAAACATTGTTTAGGGCCCCAAAACGGCCCTGGAAGTACAAAAAGATGTGCTAACATGAAAACTTCCAAAATAAGCCAGTTGGATTAGGTCAGTGGCCACCAGTCTCCACCTGGAATATGTGTAGGGATTTAGACAACCCTGGAAGTGTAGAACCCACAATTACAAAGAAATACAGAAGAACGTGCTGAACTAAAAATTGTCAAGAGGAGCCAATTGAAATAGGTGGCTGGCCACCAATAACCACCTAGATTAGTCCTCCCCCCTTAGGAAGCAATGGTCTCCATTGCGTTGATTTTCCCCATTAGGTGAGGAAGATTCTGCTAAATTTGGTCCCGGGTGAGCCACTTACCTTGGTGTAGGAGTTTCCCTTCCTTAACAACCCAATAAAGTTGGATCCTATGCTGGCGAGTGCCCTTGACCTGTTTTTCCACTATATTATCAGTGGATTCATGTTCCATGTAGTCAGAGTTAAGATCTGTTGGTGTCAATTGTTCTGCGATCTCTGAGGTGTCCAATAATGGTGGAAAATATGGCCAAAGGAGGTCCACATTTAACACGGGGTGCAAGCCAAGGAAGGGTGGAGTGTTGAGCTCAAAATCATTTCTACCCACAACCTTGGTGATAGTGTAAGGCCCATAGCGAAGTGGGAGGAAATTTCGATGGGGCCATGTAAGGTGCTCTTTCTATAAATGTAACCAGACCTTGTTTTCCACCTGAAACTAGTGCGATACACTATGTTGATCATGGCGCTTCTTGTACTTACAATTGGCTTTCTGCAAATTCTCATGGATATGTTGGAGGATGTGTTGAATCCACTCAATGAATTTGGTGGATTTTTCAGCCTCGGACTGACCTTGGGAAGATTCTACCTGTGTGTTTGCAAGAGGTAGTGCAACATCAACGGGACCCAAGGGTTGGAATCCCAGCCCCACCTGAAATGGGATATGGTCGGTGGAGCTATGCAGAGCCCTCTTGTAGTTGTGTTGAACATAGGGAAGGCTCTCATCCCATGTATGTGGATGCTTAGATTTATACATGTGCAGGATGTGCACAATCATCCGATTGATGACCTCTATTTGGCCATCAGTTTGAGGGTGGAAGGAAGCGGATTTAGTGAGCTTGGTGTCCAACAATGACCAAAGAATCAACCAAAATGTGTTAAGGAACCTATTGTCTCGATCAGAGATGATGGTATGTGGTATCTCGAAATGGACCCACACTCATTTGAAGAAGATATTGGTAGTATATGTCGTTGTGATGCTCTTCTTGTAGGCTGTGAGAATGGCCATCTTCAAAAACCGATCAACTACCATAAATACATAATAATTTCCTTGCTTGGTGGATGGAAGACCATACATGTAATCTATCGAGATGGATTCCCAAGGCCTCTCAGGAGTAGGAAGAGGGGTGTATAATCCTTGATTCTTGATGGTTGCCTTGGAAATGGAACAGACAGTTCAAGATTTGATATACTTGTTGACGTTTTTTCAAAATTTTGGCCAATAAAATGTTTCTTTAGAACGACCACAATTTTCTCCATGCCAAAATGTCCTGTTATCCGACTGTAGTGAGTCTCCCAAATCAGCATTGCATGCTCTCTTGTAGGAAAACAAAGATGGCCCAAATGGAATAACATTTTGTCCTGAATGTGAAAATCAGTGACATTTGTGTCTATACCCAAGAGATGATAGGTGGTGGAAAAGTTTGAATCTTGTTGATAAAGTTGGGTCCACTCAGTTGCCTCATGCCCACAGGAATGGAGCACAGTGGTGAGTGCAGCCATGGGAGGTCGACTGAGGCAGTCAATGACACAATTTTTTCTCCCTTTCTTATACTTGATGTTGTTATGAAACTGTTGTAGGTAGGTGGACCACTTCTGATGGCAGTCATTCTGCAACTTCCCCTGTGTCTGTATGAACTACAAAGGATTTTGATCAGTGTGGATGATTGTCTCCTTTCCCAAAATGTAATGTTTCCATTGACGACATGCTTGTACAATGGAATACATTTCCTTTTCATAGTTCGGGTATTTCCGGGTAGTATCTGAGAGTGTGTCACTATGGTATGCTACCGGATGACCATGCTGAGTGAGAATTGCCCCTAGAACATAGTCGGATGCATCAGTCTCAATATCAAACGGTTGTTTCAGATCACATAAGGAGATTACTAGAGATGAGCACAAGCGATTCTTGATATCATAAAATGATCATTGTTGTTCCTTCCACCATTGATCCATAATTGGATCTAGGAGCCAGATGGGGCTCAGAAGGGCCTAAAAATAAAATTTCTCAGAATCTCTTCAAAAGGGACTTGTGCATAGGCCTCGACGTTGCTAACTCAACACAACTTGAACATGATCAAATGGGTGTCGTATGACCAAGATATAGTGACCTGTTCATTTGGCCAAACAGGAAAAAAAATGATGACTGTACAGTCCATACAGTGCCACGTGGAAACTAACTGTATAGGTTGTACGACCATGTAGCTGACATGGCAGGGTATAATGTGCTGATGTGGAAAGTATGCTGACTGGGTGTATGGATTGACATGTGGCAGGGTGACTAGACGTACAGACTGATGACATGTCGGACAGGTGGAACAATCAGATTGTGACACATGTCACCACTGTAAGGTTGACACGTGGCACATCCATACGGATGATGTGGCAGGGTCATACAACTATACAACACGTGGCAGGTATAGTGCCATGACACCTGGGTAGACAGTTGGATGAATGGGCGCTTGACACGTGGCATGTTAACGACGAACAACATGGTGCCACGTAGCACCCATTAATTGGTCATTGGCTTTTTTAGGAAAAAATGGTTTGGAGTCCACTGGATTCGAATCGTGGACCTCCATGGGTGCATAGGTTTTTCATAGGCCAGGCTACCAGCCCACCTGCCTGGTGGGTATTAACACCATATGGTGTGGCTTAAATTTAAAGTGTAGGCTTTGTGTATTGGGCAGAGAATAGGGTTGGGGCCTATCCCTAGCCCTGGTGTACCTACATGGGACCTTACCATATGTATACTCTCCTAGACGGTTGGCACAAATTTTCTAAGACTAGCCATCGGTTTCGGGCTTTACCAACTGTCCGCAATATGACCCGGTGCTGGAGTTGTGTGCTGGCATGCAAAAGTTAAGGGTTAGCCCCGGTCGGTCGAGCTAGTTTTCAGACTAGGGGCATAACTGACGGCCTATTGACCAGTAGGTTTAACCAAGTTCGTGTGTGGAGAAGAAGCCCGAGGCCACACGACCATACATGCAACCGAGGGTCAAGAGTTAAGGGGCTAGACCAACGCGAGCGCCAACCTAGGGGCACATGGAGGGTTCCCAAGTGACCAGGAGCCCGGGAAAAAGGGGTTGTGCCCCAAATATTTTTCCCAAGTGGGTTTTAATACTATACCTTATGATTTTGATGGATTCCTTCAACAGTGTTTGGAGATTTTATCCATTTTTGGAGGATCTCGAGCCCTTTTTGAGGCCAGATCTTGGGGGGAAGTTGGGAGATGGTTACCAACTTAAGAACTATAAAAACCAGAGGCTCTTGAAGCCAAAGGGGGACATTCAAAGAAGATAAATGTTGTTGAAATATTGAGGCAAAGCCATTTTTATGAAGGGAAGCTATTGAGGAGCTCACCTTTGCGGGCCATTTATGGGAGCTTCGTTCATCCGATTTGGGTGCTGTCAGTTTTGATGGGTTCTTACGTTTTGGTAGAACATGAACATATCATTTTGGTAATCCATTGGAAATTTAGTGATGTAAATTTAAGGCTTTGAACATAAATAAGAAAACCTCACCCACTAAGACAAAGGCCTGGAGACGTAGGCGAGATTGTCGAACTTCGTTATCACATTGGTGTTTATGGTTTGTTGATATTCATGCTTATGTTCAGATGTGTATATTGATTAATGGTTGTTATGTTTCCTCTTTCATTCTAGCTCTTTCATTATTTTCCTAAATGGTAATTTAAGACATTCTAAATAACTCAACCATTGTCATTTAAAAGATCTTTTCAGATCAAGTGGTATCAGAGCTAGTTGACAGTTGGATTTTGAGTTTGCATGTTTACCAGGGGAAAGCTCATCTCAATTGAGAAAATGGCATCTAAATAGGGACTTTCTCAGGATGAGAAGGATATGCGAAAAACTCTCTTTGTCATGTCCGAGATTGTGAAAGTGTTGTATGAAGACTACTTGGAATGAAAGAGATCGGTTCAAGAGAAATCTTCAAAGAAAAACAAAGGAAAAGAAGAATTGAAGGAATTTCCTTCTACATCTATTTCAGAAAAAATCTATGAGGTATGCAGTGAAGGTCATTCATCAATTTCGCATTGTTCCCATCAACATGGTTTTTGTGCATTTGAAAAACATACAAGAGGTATAGGTTTGAAATTCCTAACCAATATGGGATATGAAGGAAAGGGCCTTGGAAGAAAGGGCCAAGGTATCGATAATCCCATAGAGGTTGTGGAAATACCTCATTATTTAGGATTGGGATATGGCGAAGAGGAGATTGGAGCATTCTCCAAGATGGGCTCCAAAACATCAGAAGAAAGTAATGATTCAAATGACTCACCTAAGTCATTGCAGGATCGATTCACGAAAGGTGATGGTGTATCACTCCTTGATGGTGATAGTGAGTGCAAGTCATATCCACAGCAAAGTGAAGATCAACAAGGAAGGTATAATGGTCATGATTTTTCCAATTATATTTTTTATTATAAAAAACATAATCATGTAATCCGAAACTTGTGGAATATGTATCCTTGTACTTTTTGTCATTCACCCAAGCATTGTGTTGCCAAGTGTTGGAAGAGACAGTATTTGTACAAGAATTTTATTTCGACCAGGAAGGAGACACGACATAAAGACTCAACTCCACAATGGAAGAAAGAGAAGGGAAACAAGTCTGGATGCCAAAAAATCACTACACTTATTGCAACAGGGGTGGACATCAAAAGGCTAATTGTTGGAAGCTTAATCTAGAGCTTCATCTGAAGAAATACAAAAGGATTGCGGATGTACTCATGAAGGAAGAAGGATTACCAACGAATCAATATGAACACCATGGAGGAAAGAAAACAATCACTTCGTTTTTCTAGAAGTGGATGTCACATCTTCATTGTATTTTGCTTCCATTAATGTAATCACACATGTTGAAATGATGACCTGTTATAACATCATTTTTGTACAACATAGTGTTTTTTTTTTTCCTTATGAGTATGCAATCTGTAAATTTTAATTTTGTAACCTTTTGGAGGACCAAAAGGTCTTTAGTGAGGAGGTGTGATCCAGAATTGGATCCAGGAGCCAGATGGGGCTTAGAAAGGCCTAAAAATCAAAGCGATCATAATATCTTCAAAATGGACGTGTGCATAGGCCTCGACATTATGAACCCAACGCAACTTGAATGGGCTCAAACGAACATCGTATGAAAAAGATATCGTGATCTATTCATTTGGCCAAATCGGCAAAAAAAATGATGACTGTAAAGTCTATACAGTGCCATGTGGAAGCTGACTGTACCAGTCGTACAGTCATGCACCTAATGTGGCATGGTATAATGTGTTGATGTGGAAAGTGTATTGACTGGGTGTATGAATTGACACATGGCAAGGTGACTGAGCATATGGACTGGTGACGTGTCAGACAGGTGGACCAATGAGAGTGTCACATGTGTCACCACTGTAAGGGTGAGACGTGGCACGTCCATACGACTGACGTGGCAGGGCCGTACATCCATACGACATGTGGTATGTATAGTGGTATGACACCTGGGATGACAACTAGACGAATGGGCACTTGACACGTGGCATGTTAGTGGCAAACAACGTGGTGCCACGTGGCCCAAACATGGGATTCCACGTGGCACCCATTTATTGGTCATTGTTTTTTTTATCAAAATTTGGTTTGGAGTCCACTAGATTCAAACTGTGGACCTCCATGGGTGCAGAGGCTTCACGCAGGTCAAGCTACAAGCCCACCTATCTTTTGGGTCTTAACACCATATGGCACAACTTAAATTCAAAGTGTAAGCTTTGTGTATTGGCCGAAGAATAGGGCTAGTTCCTAGCCCCAGCTCCGACGTACCTACATGGGACCTTACCATATGTCTACACTCCTAGACGGTTGGCGTGAATGTTCTGAGACTAGTCCCCAGTTTTGGGCTTTACCAACTGTCAGCAATATGACCCGGTGTTGGAGTTGTGTGTTTGCGTGCATAAGTTAAAGGTTAGCCTCAGTCTATTGGGTCATCCCACCGACCAAGGGCATAACCGACGACCTATTAACTAGGGGGCTTAACCAAGTTGGTGCATGGATCAGAAGCTCGAGGCCACATGGCCATACATGCAACCGAGGGTTGAGAGTTAAGGGGCCAGACCAGTGCACGCGCCATCCCAGGGGCACATGGAGGGTTCCCAAGTGACCAGGAGCCCGGGAAAAAAGGGAGGTGCCCCAAATATTTTTCCAAAGTGGGTTTTAATACTATAACTTATGATTTTAATGGATTTTTTCAACAGTTAAAGGAGATTTTATCCATTTTTGGAGGATCTTGGGCCCTTTTTGAGGCCATATCTCGGGGGAGAAGTTGGGAGATGGTTACCAACTTCAGGCCTATAAAAACTAGAGGCTCTTGAAGCCAAAGAGGGACATTCAGAGTAGAGAAATGTTGTTGAAATATTGAGGCAAAACCATTTTTATGCAAGGAAGCTATTGAGGAGCGCACCTTTGCGGGCCATTTCTGGGAGCTTCATTCATCCGATTTGGGTGTCGTCAGTTTTGATGGGTTCTTGAGTTTTGGTAGAACACGACCAGATCAGTTTTGTAATCCATTGGGACTTTCATGATGTACATTTAAATCTTCAAATAGAAATAAGAAAACCTCACCCAGTGAGACAAAGGCCTGGAGACGTAGGCAAGATTGCCGAACTCCGTTATCACATTGGTGTTTATGATTTGTTGATATTCATGATTATGTTCAGATATGTATATTGATTAATGGTTTTTATGTTTCCTCTTTCATTAGTTTCCTAAATGGTAATTTAACACAAGCTAAATAACTCAACCATTTTCATTTAAAAGATCTTTTCCGATCACCCACGTGAAATTTTCCCTGCCACTGCCCTTGGTCACTTGGATGAGGGCCCATACAATATGGGAGAATCCCAACACGAACCGTCAATATAATTTGGCAAGTCCCAAGAAGATCTGAATCTCGGTTAGTGTGGTCAGGGCTCGCCAGTCACGGATGACTTGGATCTTAGCTGGATCAACATGTACTCCATGCTCATCAACAATGTAGCCCAAGTATTGGACCTTGTTCATGCCAAAGGAGCATTTTTACAGGTTGGTATATATCTTGTGTTGTCACAGAGTGCTAAAAACCTATTGAATATGTTGCATGTTCTCCTCCCAAGTTCTGTTGAAGATGAGGATATCATCCAAATAGACCACTGCACAATAGTTGGTGAAGGGTATCAATACATCATCCATAAACCTCATGAAAGTGGCTGGTGCATTTGTTAATCCAAAGAGAATGACCAACCATTCAGAAGAGACCTTCTTTAGATTTGAAAATTTTCTTCCATACATCAGTTGGTTCGATGAGAACCTGGTGGTAGCCAAAATTTAAGTCAATCTTATTGAATAACATTTCCCCCTTTAGTTGGTCAAGAAGGTCATCAATTCTGGGAATTGGGTACCGATTCCAGACTGTGATTTTGTTTAATTCTCTGTAATCAATGCAGAGAAACCAGGTCTCATATTTCTTCTGCACCAATACAATCGGTCTTCCACAAGAGGAGGAGATGGGTCTGATGTTCTCCTTTTGAATAAACTCTTGGATACAAATCTTTATTTCATCATTTTCCATCAACGAGTGACGATAGACTGGTCCATTAGCCAGAGGTGCACCGAGGGTTAGATCAATTGGATGCTTGAATTGACAATGAGTCGGTACCCCTGTGGGTGAGGAGAATATGTCTCTGTACTCTTCCACAATTGCATACACTTTCTACTGCTGCAAAGAGAGGCTCTGTGTAGAGGCCATAGATGTGGTGGAGACCTTCTACTTACTATGAGCACGGATCACAAACAAAAAAAAAATCTTGGTCTATGAAATGACCTTACTACATTGCTTGGCAGAGATTAAATAAATAGTGGTAGGCAACACTACCTCTGGTATCATGTACAATTGTCTCCCCAAAGTAATAATAACACTGCGAGGTCTAGACTCATACACAACACGTCGCTTCCAAAAATATGGTTTTCCTAAAAGAACATCTCAGATTTCAAGGGGATAAATATCATACAATACCTCATGTTTGAAAGGCTTGATGCCTTAGGGCGGATGACACTATTGGTTGATGCAAAGATCTCTTCGTTTTTGAAGTCATCCGGTGGTGTAGGGTTTTAGGTGTGGTGTCGTCGGTAGGTCTAATCGCTTGACGACCTCTGCTAAGATCAGGTTCTTCTGACTACCACTATCCATAATGAAACAAAGAGGACCCCTGTTTACCCACATCCATGAGTGAAAAAGGTGTTCCCCTTCCTCTAGTTCTTCTAGTTTTATTAGATGGAATTTGGTGGTAGAAACCATGGAACTGGGTTCAAAATCAATAATTCACTTCCTGCCTTTTGGATTTGATTTGGAGTCATAATCTACCTCTGACTCGAAATATTTTAGCTTGGCCACTAGTGAATGCTTGGAATGACATTCTTCGGTGTTGTACCAAGGGATTTTATGGTATTCACACCATTTTTCTGTGTCCTTCTTCAACTTCTCATTACCCTTCTTGTGTTGTCGCTTGGATTGGTTGTCCTAAGAGTTACCATATTTCCTCTATCCCTTGTTTTGTGGGTTGGGGCTGCCTTTTCCCTACTTCGGCTGTGAGGAGTTTTCATATCCAAATTCTTGCCTCTTCTGCTAAATTTATGCTCGATCTTGACAACATATCTATAAGTCACACCCAATGATGCGATGTCTAGAAAATCCATTTTTGTTTGAACGTATCTATGCAGACAGTTGAGATATTTTATCACCAGATGTCGCTCACAGTCTTTGATACCCAATTTGGTGCATACTGTATGGAAAATATTGGTGAAATATGGTATTGTTTGGTCCCTTTCTTGACGCAGGGTGGTACATCTTGTGTACTGGTCCTTGTAGCTTCCAACAAGGTAGTATTGTTCTTTAATGGAATCCATGAAGGAATGTCATGTGGGGGAGACCAAAAATATTGTATATTCCTCTATGGCCCTTTTCACAGAGTAAGTATCCCACTAGTCCTTAACATAGGCAATGAACTTGAGGACTGCAAAAGTAATATTTTCCCTATTGGAAAAATTGTGGATCGAAAAATACCCTTCGAGAAGATTCAACCATTTACCTATAGCATCTGCATTTATCAATTCTTAAAATAATGGAATATCAAAATTTACCTGTACCTTGAAAGGGGTTGCATGGCCACTTGATGAACATGTGTCTCTTGTGGGCAGCCGCTAAAGGATCTATGCAAAGTTGTCCATCATTTAATTCCTTTATCGCGTAAGGGATTCGTAGAGAAACATTTTAAAAGGATATCATGCTCCATCATCTTTATTTTCATCCCCCATGGGTTTTTTTCATGCTCAGCACGATCGATATTGCAAAGGATCGATTGGTTCAAGTCCCAACTTTTGGTACTCAGATCTTGTCGGGGACATGCACGAAGAAAAATAAATGAAGAGAAAACCGCTTTGATACCACTGATCCAGATTTATGAGTGGAACGAAATGAATAATAGACTGAATACAATAAGACATAGATACAAAGAACAATAACAGATATCCACTGAACAATAACTTCTATTGAATAATAAAATAGGCTGAAAATGTAAAACCCCAGAACTGAAAACAACTTGCTCGAATGGTAGTAGCTAGCTCTGAGAAGAGATGTGGCTGCTACATGCATCCATCTAAGAAGAATGATTATAATGAGGCTCCAAAGGCCCTTTTAAGATTACTCATGAATTCCAAAACCCTAAACATCTAAAAACCTAACCCTAGGATATGGAACACCAAAAGTTATGTGGGCCTCGATGGGTAAGTTGGTGCTTCAACTTCCTAGGGTCGTAACTTTTGCATTTGACCTCCGTTTTAGTCATGTGATAGATTGTTGGAAAGGTATTCTAGAGAAATACACATTATTCCATCAAACTCTGACTCTATATATAGTTTGACTGTGGCAAGAAAAAAATACATTGTTTAGGGCCCCAAAACGACCCTGGAAGTACATAAAGATGTGTTGACATGAAAATTTCCAAAATAAACCAATTGGAATAGTTGGGTGGCCACTAGTCTCCACATGGAATATTTGTAGGGATTCATACATCTTGGAAGTTTATAACCCACAATTATAAATAAGTACAGAAGAACGTGTTGAACTAAAAACTGTCAAGAGGAGCCATTCGAAATAGGTGGGTGGCCACCAATATCCACCTAGATCAATGGAATGATTGTATATAGGAGGAGACTCAATTAGAGTCCATGAATGTCTTGTAGAAGAGAAGAAATGATGAGAACCATACCATTGCAACATGCATTAGGAAGGTAAAAAGAGGTTCTCTTGGAAGAAGAGATTCTCCTAAGAGAGAAGCATCCCTATAACTGAGACAGAATAAGGATGTTAGTAATATCAAAGTTTTTGAGGGTCATGATTATGGTCACTATGATTCACAGTGTCAACACTAGAAGGGAAAGGGAAGAGGTAAGCAGGAATCAACAATAGAGGTTGATGAGGTTGTAGACATGTTTCATAGAGATATCTTGTTGGTCTCTAACCTTTTAGGTATAGTTTCTAGTAGTGGAACTTGGTTGGTAGATAGTGAAGCCTCTTGCCATATGACTGGTGGACAAGATTTGTTTGACAACTTCACAAATACTGACTCGTATTTGTGTGTGGAGCTTGGTATGGGGACCAAAAATGCAGTACGAGGATCTGGTAAAATATCATTATGGTTGCATTCAGGATAAGTGTTGAGGGTATCAAATGTGTTATGGGTGCCAAATCTCAGGAGGAGTGTACTCTCAGTCTCAGAGATTAAGAATAAGGGCTACCATATATTGTTTCAAGATGGAGGGCCAACCTATGTGAGCTATGGCCAACAATAGCAGAGAGATAGATGAGGAGAAGATATTTCCTCCAGTGGTGAAGCATGTAGCTCCACCAATAGTGTTGGTTCATAGGGAGAAGATATCTCCACAAGTGGTACAGGCGCAGAGGGAGCCAGAGTTTAGAGTGAGTTAGCTCTCAATATTGAGTGGGGAGGATAATCCTCCTAGGAATGTTCATAGGAAGTTTTACTTGACATGGGATCAATAGGCTCAGAGGGAGAATCACTCATCTAGAGGAAGTATACCTTCAAGTATATATGGGAGAGAGGAATCTTCCAAGAAGGTGACATGGGTTGAGGAGGCCAGATAGGAGGATCTGAAGAAGGAGGCTTATAAGAGAAATGTATCCTCCATGGAGGACCCATCTATTATGGTAGGATTTGCTTCAATGACCATGGGAGAAACTATTCAGAAGGATTGGAGAGCAGAATTTTCTTTGGTGAAAGATGGAGCAACCAGTTAGGAGGATTGTAGTGAAAGTGTGGTAGAAGATCCAGTATGTAAGACATAGATACTTCTTGGTGATGGAGGATGGAATGCCTCCCTCACTAAGAGGGAGTGTTGATTCTTTTGTAGCAGTGGGAGGAATTCCCACAAGGGACCACGGTGTCAGGCATGCGGGAATATTCGTTGGCACCATTTTACACCTTTGTTTAAGTGAAAATTCCCTTGGTATGGGGATGGGGCCTCATGGGCTTTGTGATGGGCCTTGTGGGTTTGTGTTGGTGTTTCACACCCACAAAGTGGAATTAAATATTCTAATTAAATGTTGAGTTTAGAAGGGGCTCCTTAAATCACTCATTGGACTCCTATATAAGGAGAGGAGAGATTGTGACAATCTCATTGTGTCATTATGGAGTTAGCATAAGTGATAGTGCACTTGTGCTAGGAGATTGGAAATTTCAACAAGGAAAATTCTACAATTGTGGCAAATCTGGCCTAGGGTTTCATGGAAGATTTTTTTTCTTTTTCAAGCCAAGGAAGACTTATTTTCCAGCCAAGAGAGGGCACACATGTGAGGAAGAGAGAATAAGCATGCCACACATGTGAGGAAGGAGTACAACTACATGTGTTGAACATGCTACACATGTGAAGGAGTTGTACAATTCTCACATGTAAACAAAATTGTACAAATAGTCCGTACAATCTATATAGTTACGTGTGACATTCTGCATGTGTGAATGAGAAGGTACAACTCGCACATTTGAATTTTTCTGGGAAGTTTTAGTAGTGTGTATAGGATGACGCTAGTAGCCATGTGGTTGATGTTAGGAGGTAGTACAGGTGGATGCAACAGATTTGTAGGCAAATGATTTTGTAGCTAATTTTTTGACTTTGAATTTGTTGAAGAGAACTAAGTTATCCTCAGTTTATGTTGATTTTGACACTGTGGAGAAGGTTGATTTTTTCTTCAGAAAAATTCTAAATTTGACATTTACAGAACAAAAAAGGTTGTGTCTCAAGTGTGTGGATGATTTATCTCAGATCTTGTTGTTTTCATTGTTGTAATTTAATGGCATAATTTCAGTGTAAAATTGTTTAGTGATAACAACTAGGGTTTAGTGTTTGATCACTAGGAAGTAATTTTCATATCTGAAATTAGTCACTTAGAATTACATGTTAAAATTGATAGGGAAAGAATAATTAGGTGATAATATATATGGATAAGGGATAACCAACATTTTCTCATTCTTTCCATATATAATATCTTTTTATATTGTTGGAAAAAACAATGAAGATATAAATTACACAAAGACGTGTCCATCGACCATTTTTGGTTAGTCTCTAAAGAAGAGTACTCTTCTGTAAGTGAGAGTGAAGGATTTAGTGAAAGTTTATATGACGAAGAGTTGGCCAATACTTTTCCATTATTCAACTTTCTAATCTAAAATTATCTAGTATGTGAAAAAATGAAATTATAAATCATCTGGAGAAGGGTTAACCAAAACTTTTAGTTTTTTCTTTAAATGAAAATTTTGTTATGAGTAGGGAAGACACTTTTAATGGAAATTCATATTTTGTATAAGGTTCATTTCACCCTTCCCAATTTTTTTCCTAGTGAGAATACTCATATATGGGTGGTAGAGTACAATTAAGTGACATTGGGTATGAAGAAGGGAACGCATGCCCTTCCTCATTATTCCACTTTCTAATCTATAGTTCTTTGGTCTAGAAAACACTGAAATTATAAATTATTTAGAGAATGGGTGGCCAATCCTTTCTCTTTTTTCTACAAGTAAAACGACTTCAATTAGTGGGGGGACACTTTTGATGAATATTAATATTAATATGTAGATGTTTAGTTGATTATTCATCATTCTTATCATGTTAATAAAACTCCTATATGACCGAGAGAGAAGGATTAAGTGACAATGTATATAGAGAGGGGTCGATTGTGCCTTCCTCATTATATTCATGTGTAATCTATTCTTATATGGTCAAAGAAACCATTGAAGATAAAAAAATATGTAGAGAAGTTGGCTGACCCCTCTTCATTCATCATCAAACAATAATACTCTTCTACAAGTGAGAGTGAAGGATTTAGAGAAAAAATATATGAGAAAGGGTTGTCAACCCTTCTCCATTATGTTTATCTCAAATAAATAGTTCTTTGGTATGAGAAATATGAAAATTGAAATTATTTAGAGAAGTGTTAGTCAATCCTTTCTCTTTATGCTATAAACAAAAATTATATGATGAGTGGGGAAAATTCTTTTGATGAAAATCAATATGAAGAAGGGTTAGTTGACCCTTCCTAATTTCCCTCATAACAAGAGAGCTCTGTTGTGCATGAAAGAGAATGATTTAGTGACCATGAATATGGAGAAGAGTCGATGAACTCTTCCTCTTTCCTTTGATATTGAATCCCTACTTGTATATTCAAGGAAAATGTTGAAGATATAAATTATATGGAGAAATAATGACCAACCCTTCTCCATTCATATCCAAACAATAATACTCTTCTACCAGTAAGAGTAGAGGATTTAAAGAAAAATCATATAAGGAAGGGTTGGTAGTCTCTTCTCCGTTATTTCACTTTCAAATCTATAATTCTCTAGCCCAAGAAAAATTGAAATTAAAAATTATTTGGAAAAGGGTCAAGTGACCCTTTTATCTTTTTGCTACAAACAAAAAGCCGTGAAGAAAACTTTTTGAATGAAATTAATATTATGTAGAAAGGTTGATCAACCCTTTTCCATTAATCCCTTAAGAAAAAAACACTTATATAGATAGTATACTATATAACTTTAAGTAAATCTATATTGAGAAAGGATAACCAAACCTTCTTCGTTATTCCACTTTTGATTACACTTATATGGTTCAGGAAACACTAAAATTATAAATTATTTGGATAACGAAAACCAACCTTTTTAATTATTAAGGGTTGATTAATGCTTTTCCATGCTACACCAACAAAACTTAAAATGAATATAAGGGTTGATTAACGCTTGTCCATGCTACACCAACAAAACTTAAAATGAATAATAATATGAAAAACGGTTTTTTTAACCATTCCATACTTATGAAGAACGGCTAACTAACCATTAACCAATATGTTTTTAGATGAAACGTAATGGATTATAGACATAAATGATAACATAACAAACAAAATATGCAAGTAGGGTGCATAGACACAATATTATTTAGAGACATGAATAAATACCTCTAGGAAAAAAATAAAAATCAAGAAGTCGTATTTTCTTTAAGAATTTTACATTTACGTACAAAAGAAATTGGTAGAGAAGCATGTTACGTCCATACTAATATTTGTTTTTTAATGTTTATGGACGTATAGTGGGATAAATCCTACGTTTATCAATTACATATTAAACTTTTAGGAAAGGATAGTTACTCTAGCTTTTTAGAGATAACTATTATTATTTTAGAGAAAAAAAATATAAGTGCATATTTTAAGTGATTTTCTTTATTTTTAGGGTTTAGGTAATATTTTTTATTATTTATTGAAATAGAGTAAACAACAAAAACAAAAATCATATCAACATATTCTTGTGGCTTACAATTTTTGTTTCATTACAAAGAAAATTGAAAAACTTCATTACGAAGAAAGCTGAAAAACCTTTTTGTAAAAGATAATGTGAAGAAAAATTCATTAGTAGTAAGTTTGATAACTTTGGGTCAAGAGTAAAATTCAAGCCAATGAAATCTAAATATTCTCGGTCAAAAGAGTTTTTATATGACTCGCATTCTAATTACCTTTAAAGCTTATAGTTTAATTTCTGTGTGTGTAACAATCAATTACAGAGAAAGCTAACATGTTGTTTCAAAACAAATCTTATCAAGGCTATCATCAAAATTTCTCCATTGTCTTCTATAAACATAAGTATTTTTAGTCTTATTGATACTACATAAATACGAATGTTGTAGGTATACTCTCTATAGAAAACATTCAATATACATATATATTTAGAAAACATGATTTAAAGATTTGATGCTAATTGGATCTGTGACAACCCAAATTGTACATGATGATGAAATCCCTAATACACAAGGTAAAATCCAAGGGAAACCTCTAGGAAGGTCAACATTGTCACCTCAATATCCTATCCTCTGCAAATTTAGGCTAGCTCTCCTCTAGCTCAAGGGGGGTATTCCCTATTAGGATTACTAAGACCAAGCAATGAAGCACAAGGTGATGATGAGAGTAGCCTTCATAAAATGAGGTTAAGAGTTTTTTAGGGTTTTTGGAAAAGTGATGGAAGGACATCAAGAGATTAGTGCCAAGTCCAACTAGGGAAATGGATTCAAGGTGATTCAATAGTAAATGAGGTAAAAAAGAAAACCCTTTGGGGAGTTGGCTTATTTCCTTTAAGGATTAGGGTTTGAGACTAGCACCAAGAGGTCGAGTAATCCCTCACCCAATCAATATCAACAATGGATTCAAGGTATACATGAAGGGTTTCCTCAAGGGAATAGATTTCACCATACAAAATAAACTATGATTTGATGAAATTATTTGAGAAACAAATAGCAGGGTATCAAAAACTAACCAAATAAACAAGGAAGAATGAGGACAAACCCTAAAATTCTTCCTCCATGTGATAAAGTTATCCCTATATGGATCTATCTTGAAAGGATTTGTAGAGGACTTGAAAAACCCCAGCTTCAATATTCATGCACAAAAATAAAACCAAGTCAGAAAATATTCAATAGTTGACAACATTCATCCACAAATAAAGAACCCTTAACACTAAAAATACTCCAAAAAATATATATCGATTTGGCTCCAAAAGAGAGAGCTCCAAATTATCCAACCATGAGTACAAATGAGGAATGGATCCTCTATTTATAGAGGGAGGCCTAACTTCCTCTTACAATAAAATAATAATTCCGTATGTGATTCCTTAGATCTAGCCTAAGAAAAATAAGAAACATAGTTACCAACTTAATGAGAACTGTGACCTCAAAACGAGAACTCTGGCCCAAAATACCCATATTTTTCCAAAAAAAACATGAAAATCAACCCCCAAATCAAAAAGTGGTGCTACCAGTAGCACCATTTTTTCAAATTGGGTCAAAATTACAACATTTTCAAACATGACTTTTAAAAATCATACAATGACTCATAAAAACCTTCAAATCGACACTTAAATAAAAAAATGATGTTACAGTTTTTTTTTTCTTTTTTTCAAAACGTTAAATTTATAGATATTTTGAAATAATATTTTAGTAGCCAGTACCATTAAAACCAAAACCTCAAAATCAACCATCAAATTGAAATGTACTGCTACAGAACCCATTTTAAATTTGGGGTATTAAAATGACATTTTTTTTAAGTGGTAATCAAAATTATTGTTATGGCAAACAAAATCATCAAATCAACCCTTAAATACTTACTTTTAAAATCTTAGTTTATCACTCCAAACACAACATAATACATAATACCATGAAAACAATACATTTAAAATATATAATCAAAACCCAAATTTGGAAAAAAAAAAAAGAACATTTAACTAAAACTAAAAAAAAAATTAAAAAAATTAAAATTTTTCCCTTAAAAAATATATATATTTGTTTAAAAAAATTAAAAAAATTAAAAATTTTCTCAGAAAACAATAATATATATATATATATATATATATATATATATTTGTTTTTGAAAAAAAAATAGTAAAAAATCCATTAAAACTTAAAAAAAATGAAAAAAATAAAAATCAAT
>ML806902.1:86493-122594 GCA_009831015.1 Picea engelmannii
TGGAATACACTAAGATTGGAGCACCAAGATTTGGTGGTCAGACCTATGCCTTTTGGAATAGAAGGATGCCAATTTTTTTACAGGAACATGTATTTGATGTTTGGAAGTCAGTAGTATATGGATATGTAGTGCCATCCACTCCCCCAACTGAAAAATATGGAAAGAAACTCAACGAAAACAACTCAAATACTAAAAGCACCATTCTCGCCAATCTGGATAATTCTATATTTGTCAAAGTTATGCATTTCACGACCGAAAAGGATCTTTGGGATAAAATTCAAAATATTTACGAAGGATATACCAACGTCAAGGGAGCTATTATTCAAACCCTTAGAGATAAGTTTGAGCAA
This sequence comes from Picea engelmannii, assembly GCA_009831015.1. NCBI lineage: Eukaryota > Viridiplantae > Streptophyta > Pinopsida > Pinales > Pinaceae > Picea > Picea engelmannii. The sequence goes on from ML806902.1 coordinate 86,844, forward strand.
TTGAAGATGAAGGAATATGAATACATTGCATCCTACTTTTTGCGATTTGACGAAATAGTGAACACTATTAGAGGATTGGGAGAAGAAGTTGATGAATCAAAGGTCGTTCAAAATTTTCTAATATCCCTACTTATGAGATTTGATCCTAAGATATTATCCCTGGAGGAAAGAACATATATCGACAGTTTGAGCATGAAAGAGATACATAGAATATTCACAACTTATGAAATTAGGATAGAACAAGAGAACCCAGTCACAAAGAAAGCATTGTTCAAATCATCCAAGAAGACAAAGAAGCAAAACAAGCAAAATTCAAAACCAGATTGTAGTTGCAATGATGATTCTGAAGATGAAGGAGTGGAAAATTTCGTAAGGAAGTTAAAAAGAGGAACCAACAAGTACAAAGGTATGCTTCCATTGAAATGTTTTAATTGTGATGGTATTGGTCATTTTGCTTCTAAATTTCCTTATGATAATAATAAATGTAGCGATGAAGAAGAATATCCTAAAAAGAAAAATAAAAATAAAAAAGGAGACAAGAGAAGGAACAAAAATAAATTCTTCAAGAAAAATTTCTACTCAAACGAAGTCATCTCCTCATTAGACGAGGATGATGATAGTGACAATGATTCAGAAAGAAAACTCTTCATGGAATTAGAAGATGATGAAGAATATTCTAAATATTCCGAAGAAGAAGGAAAAGTCGATCTCAAAGAAGAATTAATCAGTGCCTTACAAGAACTAGGGAAATAAATAAAAAAAAGTCACTCAAGGAAGAGTTAAAGAAGAAAGAAGAATCTCAATTTTCCAACTCAGTAGAAATCGAGAAGATAATCATGAAGTTAAAAATCGAGGTAGAAGAAGACAGAAGGATTGAAGAAAGACTCATAAATCAGTTAGAAGATAAGGAGAAGATGATTGAAAGATTGGAAGCAGAAATAAACATCTTAAGAAAAGATCTTCGTAAGAAAGATATTCAATAGAATAACACCAAAATATTGGATGGGATCATCAGCAATAAAAGGCCATACTATGAAAGGTATGGGCTAGGATACAACCATATGTAGATTCAAAAAATTTCAAGCTCCAAGACAACATAATAGGAAGCGGAACAAAGAAACTATGCAAAAATCATCAGAGGAACTATCAAGAAAAAGGAATATAGAAAGACTCAAGAAGAAAATCACAAAGGAACTTGACCACCTAGAATATTCATAACAAAAATTCAGCAATCAACAACATCTCAAGAAGAATAAGGATTCCGAAGAGAAACACCATTCTGAAGATTCCCTACATCGAGGTATCAAACTATTTTTCTTGTTTTATGTTATTATTGTAACAATTTTGGACATAAAGTTGCAAACTGTAGATCCTATGAAAAGAACATAAGCAACTATGGAGGATATTTGAACAACATTTATCCTAGAAAGTCACATGAAGCACATAATAGAAATCACAACAGTTTCGGTTCACTAAGTAATGAGGTAGAATGCTACAAGTGAAACAATTTCGGACACGTGGCCAAAGATTGTAGACCAATTATTCCTCCAAGGGAACCAAAGTAGAATATCAAACATGGACAACAAAGGATGTGGAGAAGGAAGCTAGATCAATTCAACACTAAAGAATGCTTGCTTTCTCTACAAGCGTAACACAAGAAAAGTGGGTGGTATGTTGACAACGGTTGTTCAAATCATATGATAGGTGACAAGAAAAGGTTTCTAACCCTAAATAAGGAACGAGATGGATCGATTTTATTTGGAAATGATAACTCAGACATAATCATAGGTAGAGGCACAATCAAGCTTGGAAGCAAAGATGATAAGGCAGGAAATGTTCTACTGGTCAAAGATATGAAGCACAATGTTCTAAGTGTAAGTCAAATGTATGATCAAGGACACAAAATTTTGTTTGACTTAGAAAAATGTGAGATAAGGAAAGAAGGATTAGGAAAATTGGTAGCTACAACTAGAAGAACCCCAAACAACATATATTTCCTAAATGAAATTGGAAGGGAAAGATGTTTCTTAGGAAAATAAAATGAAAGTTGGCTTTGGAAAAGAAGAACGGGTCACATAAACTTTGATAACCTTGTCAAAATCAGAAAAAATGAATCAGTGAAAGAAATGTTTGAGATCTCAAAGCCAACAAACACTCTATGTGAGCATTGTCTACAAGGAAAACAAACCAGGACCAAGTTCAAATCAAAAGAGTACTCCACGACAAAACCATTGGATATTGTACACAGTGACCTATGTGGACCTACAAAAAAAAAGGGATTAAATGGAAAACAATATTTTATGCTACTAGTTGATGACTACACAAGGATGACTGCATTTTTCTTTCTTAGGAAGAATTCAGAGGCATTCAAACACTTCAATATATACAAAGCGATGGTGGAAACTTAGATGGACTTGAAAATCAAGTGCTTAAGATAAAACAATGGAGGAGAGTTTACATCAAAGGAATTCATGGATTTATGTGGTGAACATGGAATAAAGAGACCATTCTCATCAGCTAGCACACCTCAGTAAAATGGAGTTGTTGAAAGGAAGAAAAAAATAGTACATGAAATGGATGGAACCAAGTTGAAATATTCCAAGTTGAGTGACATATTTTTGGCACAAGAAGTACATACAAAAATTCATATCTTGAACAAAGGAATGCTTAAAAGTAACAATGATAAGACTCCCTACGAGTTATGGAAAGGAAGATCGAAAAATGTGAAACATTTTAGAGTGTTTGGAAGCAAATTCTGTATCAAAAGAGAAGATGGAAGAATTGGAAAATTTGACTCCCGAGTTGATAAGGGCATACTAGTTGGGTATTCAAGCAAAAGAAAAGCATATAAATTCTTCATTCCAAGACTCAATAGAATTGTGGAAAGCATAAATGTGACAACTGGCGAGACAAATGTATGGAAGGTCAAATAAAGAAGTAAAGATTCAGAAGAGCATGATGACGAAGAAGATACAATAGAAGAAGAAGAAGAATAAAAGGAAGAGTATCCAAAACTAGAGAAAGAGGAATATGAGCATCATATACCTCCCAAGACACCCAACTGACAAGTACAAAAAAATCATCCACCATATCAGATTATTGGGAATAAATATGCAGGAGTTGAAACCTGAAGAAGAATATGTTCACTGCAACAAAGGCATCTAACACTATTATCCGTAGTTGAACCAAGCAATTTTGAAGAAGCAAACAGTGATGAACATTGGTTCAAGGCTATGGATGAATAATTGGATCAGATAGAGAAAAATGATACATAGAAACTGGTTCCAAGTCCAAAGAACAAGAACGTGATTGGTACAAAGTGGGTTTTCAAAAAAAAATTGAATGAGGATGGACATGTAATCAGAAACAAAGTAAGGTTAGTATGCAAAGGATATAATTATAGGTATAGATTTTGAAGATACATTTTCCCTAGTTGTTGGGATGGAAGCAATCACATTGATATTATCCTATGCATGTTACAAAAGAATCAAGGGGTGTCAGATGGATGTAAAATCAACCTTTCTAAATGGATAACTAGAAGAATAAGTCTACATTGAACAACCTAAAGGGTTTATACTATTGGAAAAGGAAGATTATGTTTGCAGGCTGAAGAAAGCATTATATGGACTCAAGCAGGCCCCTAGAGCATGGTATTCAAGGTTGGAGAAGTATATACAACATTATGGATTTAGGAAGGGAAAAGTAGATTACAATATCTACATAAAAGTGGATCGAGACAATATACTGATAATTGAATTTTATGTAGATGATATTATCTTTGGGAGCGATGATGACAGGATGAGTCAAAAGTTTGAAAATGACATGCATAATGAGTTCGAATTTTCTTTTCTTGCTGAGTTGACTCTCTTTTGGTATTACAAATATGTCATCATGATAAAGGTATTTTCATTTCCCGAACTAAGTACATCCGAGAGATGATAAAGAAGTTTGGAATGGAAGATTACAAACCCGTAAGTACTCCTATGTAGATCAGTTGCAAGTTGATAAAGGTTGGTGAATCTAAGGATGCAAAACAGAGACTAAGGATTAATCTAAGGAGCAAATCTAAGGATGAATCTATGTGATAGTGTCAAGAACAGATGTGATGCAAGAAGTTGCATAGGTTGCAAGATTTCAAGTAGCACTGAAGGAAATATATGTTATGGAAGTAAAGAGAATATTTAGATATCTCAAAGAAACATAATATTTTGGATTATTTTATCCAAAAGGGAAAGAACTATCTTTGTTATCCTACACAGATGTCGATTGGACAGGTAGCATTGACGATAGAATAAGTACAAGTGGAGCATTTTTCTACTTAGGTGAGTGTTTGGTATCATGGCTAAGCAAGAAACAATCATCAATATATTTTTCCATGGTAGAAGCATAATATATTTCATCGGAAGCATGTTGCAGTCAAGTTCTCTGGATGAACCAAACCTTGTAGGATATATAGGTGGAATATGATGAGCCTATTCCGATACTCTATGATAACACAAGTTCTATTAGTATCTCTAAGAATCTAGTAATGCATTCCAAGATTAAGCACATTCTGATCAAGTTTCACTTTCTACGGGAACAGGTTACAGAGAAGAACACCAAGCTAGAGTACATTGGGACAAAAGAGTAGATTGCATATATCTTCACCAAACCTATCTCGAGGGAAATATTTGAGTATCTTCGACATAAACTTGGAATAGTTTATGCCTCATAGTGATTCACATGACATCAGACAAAATAAGATAGGGGGAGAGAAGTAGAAGACATGAAGAATATGAGTAAATAATATTTTGAATGATTTTCATATACATCATAGATTTACATGAGGAAGCACCATGAAGAGAATGAAAAGGCTTGTAAGCATGGGGAGCAGCCCCAAGGAGAATTATCCTTTCCCATTGATGTCAAAGGGGGAGAGAGAGAACAAATAAATGAAAATAGAGAGAAATAACATATCATTGGTCATAGAGGTAGCGATGGTCATGGGGGGAGCATGAGAAAAATCATGAGTGTTCTCATGATATCAGTGTTTCCATAAATGCCAAAGGGGGAGATTGATGGACAATGGGTTGTCATTGATTTCAAAAAGTAGTGGTTTTCATTAATGTCAACAAATGTGATGGGTGTATTTAGAGAAGTGTCTAAAGTGGTCCCCTTATGGTGTAGCTCTAAGAATGGCCCTCATGGGAAGACAATTAGGAGAAGTATGCAAGAAGCCCTAGAGGTGTGGTCATGAAGGCCAAGTTTTTTCTAGGAATAAGGACATGAAGGTCAGTGTGAATGCAAGTAACACAGTCATAGATGGATATTCCCTTTTGTGTCTTTTCCATTGATAGGTGGTACACCATGTGGTTCCTCACAATTGAAGAGTTATGAGGTCATGAATATGGAACCCCCAAATATGGTTGACGAATCCCCTAGTAGGTTACAAGACAATTAATGAAATGATTAAGTGGTTGTAACTAGAAACCCCTAAATCAAGGAAATAAGTTACTTAGAAAAATCATAAATACCCCTCAAGGAGTCTTCCATAAGTACAATTCACACACATATCTATTGATTATCTATCATGTGAAGAAATTTTGGTCTACTGGAGAATCTGAGGTTAAGTCTAAGGTAGCAAGTCTAAAGTTGCGAAGGAAGGTCGAAGGTGAATTTCCTCTTGAAGTTGTAGAAAATGTGAGTAACCCTAGTTTCTGAGGTATCCACGGGTTACATGTCAGAAGGGCATAGATGTACATGGGATGAAATAGAGAAACGCATGGATATCCATAGATAGTAGTGGATCCAGTCACGAATCTGCGGAGAATATTTTGAAGAATATGGTATATCTAGTTTGTTGAATATGACATGCACCATTTTAGTTTGTTGGTATGAAAACTATATGCACTAGGTCTTCTTCATGAGTAAAGGTATGTCTTTTATATGTTTGGTTGAGGCTTGTATCATGGATGGTATGGCACATGCTTGAGACATGTCTTGGAGGCCCTTTTGGTATATGGTTTCTCATGTTTTGGTGTCATTGATACACGCTTGAGACATATCCTTGGTATATTGTATATGGTTGTTATATTTCATTGTTAGAGGCACATATTTGTGATAGTGGCATATAATTGAGGCATATCCTATGGTATAGGGTATGATGCATGCTTGAGGGACATTTGGTACATGGTTTGGATGCTTGATATTGATACAGTCTATATGCATAGATTTGGTTGATATATTAGTAATAGATAGAGTGATAGGAAAAATGACAAGTTACATATTGATGATCAATTACAAGTTGATATGAGAGTGACATGTTATAGGTTGATGATCGGTTACAAGTTTATGTGACAATGGCATGTTACAGGTTGATGATCAGTTATAGGTTGATGTGACAGTGAAAAGTTGATGATAGGTTGATTAGAGGTTGATTATCAGAGGCAATGATAATATCAGTGGTAGTGATAGTTTAGTCTGCATTTATAGTTCAAGGAAATAGGACGGGGAAAGGAAAGGAGGTTGTAGCCTCCTTTTGGTTGGTTTTGGAGAACACAGGGAGTTGGAGCTTCCTTCAGGTTGGAGCCTAAGAATCAGGGGGTTGTGGCCTCCTTCTGGTTGGAGCCAGAGAATTCAGAGAGTTTTGGCTTCCTTCAGTTCAAAGCCTATAAATAGGGGTTCGTATCATCCTTCCAATTGTAGCTGGAGAATTAGGAAGTTGGTGCTTCCAATGAATGTATTCTTTTGATATATAAGAAAATCATTTTGTATTTTTCTCCCATTTGGGTTTCTACGTAAATTATGGTGTACTATGTTTCTGTGGATGTCTATTATGCTTTGTTGATTTATAATTCTCATGATATATTGATGATACACTTCTCATGAAATTAATGATTACATATTATGTTTAAAATTGATAATAAAGTGCTCATACTGATTCACCTCCCCCTCTCAGTATTCCAACAAGGTTGTCTCCTCCAAGTAAGGAAAATGGTGTCCCAAGATGTCACATTGGCCTCCAAAGGCCCCAAGAAACATGTAGATTCTCCTAGAAATCCACCAACATGGTTGAATGGGCCTCTACTAGTCACAAATTTCCTCAAAAGGGTGACATAAAACTCTCCAAATGAGGCGGATCCATGAAAACAACTCCATAGAAATGTGATATAATGTCCCATAACCTCCAAAGAAAGTATTAAATGAGTGGCCATGCCCATACCACATGTAAAGGCACCTCCACGAATAATGGATATGACTCTCCAAGCCAAAAATTAGCCATGAAACACCCCAACAACTATAGTGACTTCCAAATGCATTAGCTCATCCCCCAAAGTTATCCCATTAGTCTTCAAGTGGTGTGCTTAAGTTATATCCACATCATTGGGCTTCCTTTGAATGAGTGCCACATTATTTATTCTAGGTACAAGTCACTCAAGTGACCCTTTCCAAGTTAATACATGCTACCATAATAACCCCCATCATTATACTAAGGCTAGCAAGTGAAGGTCGACCCTCAAATAAGGTGAAAAAATAGATCCGAAAATGATGAAAAAGTGAGAGCGTTCAAACATCTTCCATGTGGCATGTCAAGAAGAGGTCAGTGTGTGCACAAGTAATCCAAAACGGATCTGGAAGGTGTGACTAATTCCTTGAGAAGTGTGAATCTCCTTGAAAAATGTGAAAATTCTAGGAAATCAGAATGCAGTTAACTGATCAAGGAGTATCATGCCATGTTAGAAAAAAATTACTAATAAAAAATGCATGTAAATACCCTTGCTAAGGGGAGTGGTAACGTGAGCCTTTTATTATTTTCTAATATTCTCTTTCTTTTCTTTCTCCTCTAATTATTTTATATTTCGAGGTCGAATTCTTTTCACGATTGGTTGAGATGTTGATGGGGATTTGTTTTCTTTCCTACCGTCTTCCAATCTTTCTTTGTATTTGACATAGTCTTCACCTTTCCTACTAGTTCAATAAATTATTGATCTGGAGGTTCTTTTTTCTCTAATTCATTTACTTATTTGACTTATTCCACCCAAATTACCTTTGTTTGAGAACTGTGTCAGGTCTTTACTCTCTGACTTGAATATGGAGAAATCATTTTCTCCTTTTACAAGCTCGAAGATTGTTGAAGAACCTACTTGTGATAACATTTCGTTGGATTTTAAGACTAACTAATGATATCCCTTAAATCCAACTCACCAATTTGATTTATGCTAATTCTTTTTTTCCTTCTTATTCCCTTTGGGGCATTGTGTTGCAAAATTCAGTATTTCAAAAGAAGCCCTACATTGCAAGGAAATTCTTTCGTAATCAAAGTTTTGAGTCCAAGTGTATGTTTTACCAGTCAAATTAATTTGGCTAGAAACCCTTTCGTGAAGTAACTTTCTACACATATGTGAACATATCATGATATTTTTTAGGATATTTAGACTCTTAGGATTTTCTCAAGATCAACTTGGTTTAATGTGTTGTTAGATAAAAGTGTTTTTCTTGGTGTGTTTCCTTAACATGAATTAGTATGCATTTGTATTTATGTAATCCAACAGTCATGACATGTTCCTGACATAAATTGATCCCATGACTCATATTCTCTTTGATATTATTAGTTACATTGATTTCTAGCTTAAAACCTGATTGGTCCATGATCTCTATTTTAAGAGCATGGAGGGTCATTTGATGATGATCAATTGTGAGAAAATATCTTGTAAATCTATGGCAAAGTTTTTCTTTTTCCTTAAGAAATTGCTCCAAGTGGATTTGTTGGCTGGGGCCATGGATGTTTCCCCAAAGTGGTTTTACCATGTAAAAACATCGATGCGGTGATCTTGTTGGAATATTCAATAATACTGAGATGTTGGGTATGTGATATGTTCTTTGCATGTGTGTGTGTGGGTGCGTTAGATTCAACAACTACGTCTGGCGATCCTAAATTCCTTCGTCGTTTGTTTCGTGTGCACCAGGTGATTTCCTGGGGGGTCCCAAGGGGACCAAGATCCCCCCCGGGTTACGTGCATCATTCGGGGAAGCACCCCAAATTTTTTTTTTGGTGTTTTTTTCTATTTTAGCGGATTTTTCTATTTTTAGCGGGTTTCTAAATTAATCCTGGAGTAAGTTATTAGGGTTTTGGCAGCTACGAAATACCTAAAATATTGTTTATTTTGTATTGTGAATGATGAAATTAATAAAAGGAAGAGTTGAAAGGTGCGACACCAAGGAATGTTGGTTTTCTCCGGTTAAGGGTTTCCAACATAAATCTTTGTGTAATGTGTGTATGAGACATTGATTAAATTTTGTTTTTCTTAAGAATCTATATGCACTTCTTTACTTCACATGTTTAAAACTTACATTTGGTATCAGAGCCATTTTTGGCTTCAGGGGGATGCATTTTTTGTTTAGGGGTTGGCTCGGTCTTAATAGATCAAGTTTATCTTGGGTTTGTGATAAACCTGGGTTGAGTAGGAGATTTTGCAGTGTAGAAAGATGAATGGCGAGCTCTTATAGAATCAATATTGAGAAGTTCAACGATAAAAATTTTGAGCTATGGAAGCTCAAGATGGAATACCTTCTTGTATACAAAGAATAATGGATCATTGTGGATCCTGGTACATAGCCTACTGGTACATAGTCTACTAGCACACAATCTACTAGTACACGATGTTCAGGTACAAAAACTACTAGTACACAACCTACTAGTATGTCGAAGGAATATTGGTAGAATTGGATAGAAGAGTAAGGATTACTATTCGACTCTTCCTGGTATATTTGGTGTTGTTAAATGTCTTGAGAGAATATAGAGCCAAGGAACTATGGGATGCATTAGTTAATTTGTATCAATCAAGGTCCCTGGTAAACAAGTTGTTTCTTTGAAATAAGTTGTATCATATTATGATGGAAGATGGAGATTTTGTGACAGAACATCTAAATGCCTTCAATACTCTGGTAATTCAACTTCTCTCTATTAATATTATGATTTCAAAAGAAGATAAGTGTATTAATTTGTTATGTTCTTTGCCATACTCTTGGGACAATCTTCTTGTAGCAATTGGTGGTACCACTCAATCTACATTGAAGTATGGCGATGTAGTTCCATCCTTGTTATATGAAGAGATGAGGCGGAAAGGCATGGATGGTCAGAGCACAAAATATTTATTTTTAAGAGGCCATACCCATGACATGAATCCTAGTAAGAATTCAAGGGGGGAGATCTAAATATAAGGGTAGATCTAAGTCTCCAAGGAAATATTTGAGGAAATGTTGGAAGTATGGAAAACCATGGCATTATAAGAAAGATTGCAAGTCTAAGAAGGTTTATAAACCAAAGGGATATGATAATTCCTATTCCACAGAGGCAAAAAACTCCACTGAAGAAGGAGGTGATGTTTACCTACCATATACAGGGACACATGCAGACCATGGTGTATGGTTGATCGACTCATGTGTGTCATATCATATGACTCCTCACAGGGACTAGTTCTGTGAATATGAAAAATACGATGACTCGATAGCCAAAATCATGGGATGTGGAAGGGTTAAGTTTTTGCTATAATATGGAAGGATTAGAAATCTCCTTGGGGTTCTGCACATTCCAAAACTATCCAGGAGCCTAATATATGTAATGAAGTTGGATGATGCAGGTGTGGATATTATATTGGGAAAGGGAACTTGAAAGATGGTATGAGGAGCAATAATGTTGATGAGGGGAGTTTAGTTTGGAACTCTGTACAAGTTGTTGGGAAGAACTTTTACTAATGGGTGTAATAGTTCTATTGTACCTGAGTTGATAAATAAAGAAGAAAAGACCAATAGTGTCCCTGGAAAGAAGACCTTGTTGCAGCATCAAATATTGGGGAATATTGGAGAAAAGGGCCTTCGAACACTACATGGTAAAGGTATGGTTGAAGGTATGTCTAATTGCACTCTGGATTTTTATTTATGTGAACACTGCATATATGGTAAACAAAATCGAGTAAGATTACCATCTGGTGCTACAAGAGAAAAGGGGATCTTAGATTTGACACACAGTGATGTGTTTGGATCTGTGCATGTTCCATCACTAGGTAAATTTGTGTATTATGTTTCATTCATAGATGATTTCTCAAGGAACAAACAGATTTATTTTATTAGAAAGAAATCTTAGGTATTTGATAAATTTAAAGAGTTTAAGGCTCTGGTAGAAAATCAGATAGAGAAGAAAATAAAGGTATTGAGGACAGATAATGGTGGAGAATTATGCAGAAATGAATTTGAATAATTTTGTAAGAAGTGTGGCATAGAAAGGAGGAAGACTACTCCATACACACCTCAACAGAATGGAGTTGCAAAAAGGATGAACATGACACCGATGGAAAAAGAAAGGAGCACGCTTAGTGTTGTCAAGTTAGGACAAGAATTCTAGGCAGAGGCAGTGGGTACAACATGTTACATGGTCAATCAATCACCCTCATCAGTGCTGGATGATAAAAATCCACACGAGGTATGGACTAGTAATAAACCCTCTCTTGAAAATCTCAGAGTGTTTGGTTGTGATGCTTATGTACATGTTCCAAAGGAAAATAAGAGTAAGTTAGATAATAAAGATGAAAAGTGTATCTTTATTGGTTATAAAGATGGTATGAAAGGTTATAATATTTGGAACCCAGAAACTAAGAAGACCTTTTATAGTTGGGATGTTGTTTTTAGAGAGGTGAAAGATGTTCTCAAACAAGAATTCCTACCAAGGAAAGAAGAACCTGAGAAAATAGAGTTTGAGTTAGATAATGAAAAATATGAATCAACTGAAGAAGATGAAGAAGAAGAAGAAGAACCTCATGCCCCAGTATTGAGGAGATCATTGAGGGAGAGAAGGTAACCATAAAGGTATATTCCACCTTATTTTTTATCTAATTTTTCTTTATCTATTACTGATGATGATCCCATAACTATCAGGGAAGCAATGAATTCAGATGATAGTAAACTCTGGAAGAATGCCATGGTTGAAGAAATGGATTCCTTGGATAAGAATGATGCATGGGATCTAGTTGATTTTCCAGCTAGAAGAAAATATGTTGCTAGAAAATGGTTGTTTAAGAATAAGTTTAATGCATAAGAAAAAGTGGAGAAATACAAAGATCGGTTAGTAGCAAAAGGTTATTCTCGGGTAGAGGGAATTGATTTTGGTGAGATTTTTTCTCCTGTTGCCAAGTTAAATTCTATTATATTTCTTTTATCTATTGTTGTTTCTATTGATCTTGAAGTGGAATAGATGGGTGAAGACACCATTCCTACATGGGGATCTGGAATAAGAAATCTACATGAACCAACCAGAAGGATTTGTAGTGAAGGGAAAGAGTGAGCTAGTTTGTAAGCTAAAGAAGTCACTATATGGTTTGAAGCAATCACCTAGGATGTGGTACCAAAAGTTTGACACATACATCCTTGGATTGGGATTAGTGAGAAGTAGGTATGATCATTGTGTTTATTCCAAGAAGCTTGGTAATCACTTCATGTATGTAGTGTTGTGTGTTGATGACATGTTGTTGGTAGGAAATAACATGGATGTTATCAAGGAGGTGAAATCACAACTATCCTCCAAATTTGACATGAAGGATCTCGGTGCTGCTAACTTCATTCTGGTAATGGAGATTAAAAGAGATCATGAAAATAGGAAACTCTAGTTGAATCAAAGAAAATATGTTGAGATGATATTGTAGAGGTTTAATATGCATGGAAGTAAACTAATCAAGGTTCCTATTCCTATAGGTGTAATGTTATCTACAGATCAGTGTCCCAAGACACAGGAAGAAGAAGAGGACATGTACCATGTTCCATATTCCAGTGCAATTGGTAGTTTGATGTATGAAATGGTCTGTACTAGACCAGAAATTGCACATGTAGTGGTTTTTTTGAGCAGGTATATGTCAAAACCAGGGAAGGAGGATTGGAAAGCAGTGAAGAAGGTCTTCAAGTATTTGTGTGGCACTACTAGTTATGGATTGTGATACCAAGGAAGACCATGATTGGACAGAGTGTTGGACATAAATGGGTTTGTTGATGCAAAATGGGTTGGAGATATGGATCACAGAATATATACAGGTGGGTATGTGTTTAACCTATTTAGAGGAGCAAATAGTTGGATGAGAAAAATACAGGCTATAGTGGCACTCTCAACTATAGAAGTTGAATACATGGAAACCACTCATGTAAGCAAGGAAGCATAATGCTTACATATATTGTGTTTAGGTATTGGGCTGGTACGACAAGCAGTGAGATTATATTGTGACAATCAAAGTGAAATATTCTTGACAAAGAACCCTTCTTATCATTCGAAGACAAAGAATATTGATGTTTCGTATCACTTTGTTAGAGACATGGTTGAAGAAAAGAAGGTGTCGTTGGAAAAGGTTGACACTTTGAAGAATGTTGCAGATTCATTGACAAATTTTGTGAGCAAAGAGAAGTTCTCTTGGTGTAAAGTAAAAATGGGCATTGCTACCCTAGATTGTTGACTATGTAATCTTGTGAACCCATGTATGCAAAGAAAAAAACAAGTGGGAAAATGTTGGGTATGTGTTATATTCTTTGCATGTGTGTGTGTGGGTACATCAGATTTGACAACTGCATCTGACGATCCCAACTTCCTTCTCCCTTTGTGTCATGTGCGTTGGGCACTTTCTTGGGGGGTCCTAGGGGGGGGGGGGGGGGGGGAGGATCCCCCCCCCCATGGTCCTGCGCAATGTTTAGCTTTGGGTGGTAACCCGAAGCCATTAGGGTTCAGGGCAACGAACCAATTTTATTTTGGGGCGGTTTTTGCTATTTTAGCAAATTTTGCTCTTTTTAGTTATTTTCTAAATTAATCATGGATTAAGGGATTAGGGTTTTGTTAGATACAGAATACCTAAAATATTGTATATATTGTATTGTGAATGGTGAAATTAATACAATGAAGATTGTAAGGTGTGGCACCAAGGAAGTATAGCTTTCTCCCGGTTAAGGGTTTCCAACATAAATCCCTATGTACTATGTGTATGAGCCATTGATTAATTTATGTTTTTCTTAAGAATATGTATGCATTTCTTTACTTCACAGTTTTAAAACTTACATGAGAGGGGGCGTGGTGAATCAATATTATCCAATTTTCAACAATTTTAATCACAACATGTAAACATTAAACTTATGAATCCATTCAAGATATTGTTGCAATCAAGATATCATGAACATATAACCACAGATACATAGTGTTAGCACATAAAATTGTCAAGATCTTGTGAGTTGTGGTTTCTACCCAGGTCTGTAATTTTGTCTATCTCTCCTCCTTTTGTAGACCCAATCATAGTTTTTTCCTCTCGACTTGTAGTTTTCCTTTTGTTAGCCTTCATCCGTTTGATAGACCTGTTTTTTCTTAGCATCTTGCCTAAGAAGTATTGGATCTAACACTTTATGTTTTCCCTAAAGATGATCTCTTTTCTCTTTACCTCTATTGTTGAGCCTTTGTTTTCCCGAGCCCTCAATCAGTCATCCATGTGATTTCTCGTAGGTCACATTCATGAGCACCAAGCACAATACTTGAAGCGGTTTGATATGGATGCAAATCAAGCGAGCGAGGAAGATCATTTTTCAATGGCAAAGATCCCTCAAACAGATCAGATCAATGGCCATCGGGTGATTAGGACCATACAGTTGCATGAAGTATAATGGAAAAAGGTCTGAAATCGCGAGGCCCATCATAGCCATTGATACCGGGAAGGACGTACGATGCATGATCAACGTTTCTCTGACTCACATGATGGAGAAGTAAAAGGGTTGATTCATAAGGACTCACGAAACACAAAGTCATGAAATAATCAGGGTTGTCCATTCAACGGGACATGTGGTGCCAGATCGGAGCTGTGGAGAAATCCATTTCAGCAAGGCGAAAGTGAGAAATGCCGACATCCGTAGCCCCAAAATGTCGATATGATCTGGGTCATCCAATGTAAAGAGACACGTTTCGACCGATCTGGGCGGTCGGATTTTCGTGACTTGGAGTTTCAAGCATGGAGCGCATCGTGAGTTCGCGAAATGCAAAATCGTGACGTGCCTAAGAGTTGAGCCCACGGTCACAAGGTGGGGTCATATGGAAAGTGGAGCCAAAATAAATGTAAGCGCCCATTAAAGCAGTGAGAGACTATAGTTGTTTAAGGAAATGATCGTGGCCATCAAGTCCTAAGAAAGTCCGACCGTTGATCTAGGTGGACCGTTTCATGATTTCGAGCATCGGGATATTTGGAGTCAATGGGAGTGAAAACTCTCGAGATGCGAAATCTCAATATTTCATATGGATAAGCACGAGGTCAAGGGAATGGAGCCGTGCAAAATATCATAGCGCCCGAGTTGGTCACAGAGAATGATCCTTATGGCCTCGAGGCACCAATTTTGACTCGAAGGAGTTATGAGCTCACCTTGAGAATTCATGGGTGTCAGGCTTCGTCCTGATCCCAATAAAAGAAGTTAATGAAAGTGGGAAAGGTAGTTGAAACCTCGTTTCACCACATAAATGGAAAGCATCGAAAATCTGGCCATGGAGGGTAGACTGTCAGCCGAAAGTTCCCTGTCATGGATTTTCTTGTGAAGCCCATATCAATCTGATCTTGTGTCTGTCAAAAGAAAGAGAGCACAACCTGGTAAAAGAATATGTAGACGCAAATATTTGATTGTAATAGCCAGGTCACACTCCCGGTGATGGTGAGTTGTTCTGAGTATAAATACTCAGTTTTGATATTTTATTATGGTCGATGGTAGAGAAAACATCTTGTATTGTAAAGTCTTAATGAAGCTTCTAGTTTTCTGGCTATGTATCTGTATTTGAGACTTCTTTTTTAATGACAATCAACTTTTTTACACCCTCTTGTTTCCTTCTGATGCTGAAAGATTTCATGATTGACTGATTCGCTTGAATTATTGTGACTGGATTATGATGGATGTTCGATTGTAGTGTTGTTATAAATCCTTTTAGTTTCTTTATGATTTGAACTCAAGAAGACCTTGAGTTTAAGTTTGTCTTCTTTGGGCTGCTGGAAGACCCGATGTACATGACATACCTCTACATCCTTCTCACCGAAGTATTCCTTCTACTCATCCTCACTATAACTTACTAACTGAAGTTAAACTAAGACCTCATCTGCTTGTGTACATCAGTCCAGTTTTTTGAGTTGAGACGATATTTTATTTATATTATGCCCATTTGACCTTTTATAACCAATCTGTGACATAAAATTCTGATGGGTATTAGGCTTACCTCTTCCGCAATCCAGAGGTGACTTCTGGTGCTAACATTTTTGGCGCCGTTGCTGGGGACGAAATTGAATATTTTCCCTTGGATTGAACGACAAAGCTTATTAGTTTTGAAGGTGCATTAGAAATTAGTACATAGAAGATTGCAACTGTGGACCTGGAAACTCCACTATGGTGACTCCATTGATGCAAATCCACTGGCGACTCCACTGTTTCAGTTGTGGCTTCTAGAGGAAGACACAAGAAGTCTACTCCGCAGTTGCCTCTAGCAACACCTGAAGCCGACCCAGAGAAAATTATTAGAAAGGGAAGGGCCCTTCGAGAAGGTACTTATACTGTAGAACTGGGTATTTCTGACGATTTTAACTGTCCTCTTTTAGAAACTCCAATATCTACTTCCAATTTTCCTACCATACCATCTATTGGAGTTTCCTAAACTTTAAATTTTGGGATTGATCTTGTCAATTTTTCCCCTCTTGATATGGGATTGGAGGGAGAAATCCTTGTCACTCCTCTCTCCCCTAAACTTGTACCTTGGTCTAGACCTTATACCTCGAAAGATTTTCCCACTCCAGGTTTTATTACTCCTCCTCCTATTAGAGTTACTAATTTTTCAGAAAGGGAATCCTCTTTTCCTCCAAGCCCTGTATCCTTTTCTCCAAATCCACTTCTTTTTCCCTTTCCCGCCGGAAGCTCAGTTCTAGTCTCCCATTTTTGAGCCCCTTCCCCTCCTATTTATCCTCCACCTATTATCCCTATGGCAGGTTCTAATCCTCCTAGAAACAAAATGGATTCCATAGTGGTTGCAAGATATGCTCCTCTAGTCCTACCTCAACCAATGAATTCTCTCCCTTCTGGAGATTACCTAAAGTATATGCCCAAATTCACTAGAGAGGAAGACATAACTGTTGAATAGCACCTTGCTTCCTTCTACAGTTATGCAGACAATCTGAATATTGAAAATGAGGATGTCTAGATGAGATTCTTTGTCCAAAGCCTTGATGGTGAGGTTAGAAAATGGTTTAGGGGATTGACCCCTAGATCTATTGTTGGGATTGAAGCTCTAGATTATGTTTTCCTGAGGAAATGGGGGGATAAAAAATAATTTATGTATTATATCATATATTTCGGGTTCCTAAAGAGAAAGGAGGGAGAATCAGTCTCTGATTTCTCCAAAAGATTCAACAAAATGTACAATAAGATCCCTGTTGAGATAAATCCCACTGAAGCCTTCGCCAAAATTACTTATGCTAGTGCTTTTGACCCTGACTTCTGCCTCCTGTTAAGAGAGAGAAGAGCTATTTCCTTGGCTCATATGCAAGATGCATCCTTGGAAGTGGAGTCTAACGTATTGGCAACTAACTAACTCAGGAGTAAGGCTGATAGAAACATACCAAGGGGAAGATCTGAAGCCTCCACCTCTGGTTCCTCTACTCCCCCCCCCCTGAAATGGATGAAGTTACCAAGTTACTAAAATCACTTTCAACTAGAATGGAAAGATTGGAAGTAGAAGGGAAGCAGACATACAAAAATCCTCAAAATGTTGATAATAGAGGCAACTTCAGGAGGTCGAATAAAAATTCCCCTCAGACTATGAAAAGGGAACAGAGGGACAAAGATAGAGATGATCAAAAAATTCAAACCCCTCTCCAAAATAATCTTGTTGCTAATGAAGAAAGGGAGGAAGAAGAGCTTGATACTGAAATCCATTGTCTTGGAGACACCTCCCCATTTCCCTATTTGACTCAATATGCATACAAGGAATCCCTCATGAACAGTCAAATAAATGAGATAAGTAAGGGTGAGAAGGCGAATAACAATCCCAATAAATACAATCTTAGGTCTAAAAATAAAGAAGGCAAGTCTGATGTCCCTGATCAACCTTCCAGAGCAGAGAAGCTTGCCAAAGATGCAGCAAACAATAGCAAAGAAAAGAAAGCTCAGAAACCCTCACTGATACCTAAAGACCCTGTCCCAAAAGTAAGAGAAGGTCTAAAATCCCTTTCCTTTTTCAACTTCGAGCACGAAATTCAAAAGATCAAAATCCCCGTGCCCCTGTCAGAGCTAGTCAAGCATGAAGATTTCAAAAAATACCTCTCTAAGCTATTGCGGTCTGAACCACCTTGCCATCCCACAGACTCGGTAAATATCCTTGATGAAAATACAACAGTCATATTAGGTCCTATGGTAGAAGATAGAGATGATTCATCCCCTCCTTTCTACACATCACTGAACATACATGATAAGGTGTTGCAGAACTTGCTGATGGACTCAGGGGCATCTCATAATCTCATGCCCAAAATTTTCATGGAAGAACTTGTATTAGAAATCACAAAATCCTATCATGATCTATATTTGTTTGATTCAAGGAGAGTGTAATGTCTTGGGGTTATCAAATATCTGGTCGTGACCTTATTTCAGCTTCCCATGAAAAGCGTGGTCATGGATATTGTGGTGGTTGATGTTCCTCCCAAGTTCGACATGTTATTGTTAAGATCTTGGATAAAAATACTTGGGGGAACTTTACAGATGGACCTCATGTATGATACCATTCCAGTGTTTGGGGGGGATCATAGGAGACTATACAAAGAAGCTTTGTTGGCCTACATTATTAGAGATGAAGCAGATCCCACCAATCATCCTATTTTTTCACTCAACACCGATTTGGGATCTAGTTTGTTACAACTCACTGATACTCTTGAAGCTCCTCGTGAAATAAAAAAGCAACCCACTTATTTTCGTGAAACACCTCCCCCAACAACTTCTGTGTGGAATATGTTCTTCGATGAAGCCTCTTGTAGGGAAGGTGTTGGCGCCGGAGTGGTTTTTGTGTCACCCTGTCAAGAGGCCATACCTTTGTCCTATAAACTAGAATTTGAAGCCACCAACAATGTGGCAGAGTATGAGGCTCTTGTTTTGGGCTTAAGGGCTGTGAAAGACATGAGGATTGAAGAACTAGCAGTATTTGGAGATGTTGAACTAATTATCCATCAGGTCAAAAATGTTTATCGAGACAAGCACCTTAGGCTAAAGACTTACAGGAATGAGGTGTGGGACCTAATTGACAATTTCCTCTCAGCTTTCAAATTTTCATTTATTCCAAGAGAGGAAAATACTATGGATGGTTCTTTGGCCGTCTCAGCGAGCCAGTTCAGGATCCCACTGCCACCTAAGCTCAGGTATCATGTTGAGATTAGATATAGGCCTTCTGTACCTGACAATATCAAGCATTGGAAGGTGTTTGAGGAATATCTTGAAATCAAAATATTTCTTGAGTCGGTTGATGATTTCTCTGCATTACATATTGATCAGGATCATGATGCCAAAGGTGACCCTCCCCCCAGAGTATTTTTGAATAAAATTGCTAATCACCATATTGTTAAGTTGCCTAGCAATCACATTCTGAAGGGACCAGTTCCATTAGAAATATTGTTCGATGGGAACGATGTGGTAGTAAATTTTAAGCGTCCAACAGAGGATGTTGATGTAGCCGAGTGAAATATTGATATAGAGGAAGATCCAAAGTTCGTCAAGTTATCTAGCAGCCTGTCAAGGGAGAAGAGAGATGAGTATGCCAAGATATTAAAAGAATTTGATGATTTGTTTTCCTGGACCTATGAATACCTCAGGACATACGACACAACCGTGATCGAGCATAAGATCCCATTGAGAGAGGAGGCCAAACCATTTAGGCAGAAATTAAGATCAATAAATCCTATCCTGCTGCCTATTATGGAAAAGGAGTTAAAGAAGCTGTTGGATGCCCAAATCATTGTCTCTTTGAGATATTCTAAGTGGGTAGCCTACCTAGTCCCAGTGACAAAGAAGAATGGATAAATCAAAATCTGTGTCGATTTCATAAATCTAAACATAAGCTCTAAGAAGGAAAATTACTCGCTACCTAAGATGGAACACATATTGCAGAGGGTGACTAGTGCATCTAGGATTTCCATGATTGATGGATTTTCTAGCTACAATTAGATCTTTGTCCTGCCTAAAGATAGAGAAAATACAACCTTCACCACTCCTTGGGGCACATTCATGTATGCCAAAATTCCCTTTGTATTGATGAACTCAGGGGCGACCTTCCAGTGAGCCATGGACATCGCCTTCATTGGAGAAATAGATAAATTTGTGGTCATTTATCTGGATGAAATAAAAGTCTTCTCCAAATATGATAAAGAACATTGTCGACATTTGAGAAAGGTCTTCTCGAAATGCAGAAGGTTTGGTATCTCCCTAAATCCCAAGAATTCCTTATTTTCCATGCAGGAAGGCAAATTGTTGGGACACATTGTGTCAGATGAGGGGGTCAGGATTGATCCAAGCAGAGTAGAAGCTATTTAATCCCTAACACTTCCCAGATCTAAGAAAGAAGTTTATTCCTTCTTGGGAAAAATCATTTTTCTGAGAAGGTTTGTTTCAAATTTTGCCGAATTGGTGAAGCACATCACAACCATGCTCAAGAAGGGGAACAAGGTAAGATGGACTATTGAGTCTAGAGGATCCTTCAACCAAATCAAGAAGGCACTGACTAAAGCACCTGTGCTTATTAGTCCTGATTATTCCAAGGATTTTCTGATCTTCTCCTTTGCTTCTTTTGATATAGTGGAAGTTGTTTTACTATAGAAAAACATTGAAGGGCTAGAGAAACCCATTTCCTTTTTTAGTAAATCAACGAGGGATGCCGAGGTAAAATATAATATCATGGAGAAACAAGCCTATGCCCTAGTGAAATCTCTCAAATATTTCAAAGTCTATGTTCTGCATTCAAAGATCATTGCATATGTTCCTTCGGATTCTGTGAATGACATTCTCATTCAGCCTGACATAGACGAGAGAAGGAGCAAGTGGATTGCCAAAATCCTTGAATTTGACCTGGAAATAAAACCCACCAAACTAGTCAAGGGCCAGGGTTTATCCAAGTTGTTGGCTGAATCTAATTGTGAAGATTTGGGGGTTAAATTTATCAACGCTTGTTCAGAAAATCAACAGGCTGAAGTGGTCAATAAAAGCCCTCAGGACAACCCTCCATTAGTAGGATGTGCCTGGTATAAAGATATTATATTTTTCCTGCAAGAGTTGAGAACTCCAGATGGTATGGGAAAAAAAAAGTCAAGAGCTTTAAATCTCAAAGCGATTAGGTATTTCCTTATTGACCAGGTCTTGTATTGGAAAGACCCTCTAGGAGTGATTATGAGATGTCTAGACCCACAAGAGGCCCAAAAAATTATATTTGATTTCTATGACAACCTTTGTGGGGGACATCATTTCTAGAAAACCACAGCCTACAAAATTCTCAGGGCTGGGTACTATTGGCCTACTCTATTCACTGATGTTTGTGAAAAAATCAGGGCTTGTATCAAATGTGAGAAATTCTCTGGGAAGTGGCAAGTCAAGTCTCTGCCATTGAATCCTATAGTAGCTTCGGGTCCCTTTCAATAGTGGGGCCTAGAATTTATTTGGGAGACTCATCCTCCTTCAAGTGGTCAGCATAGGTAGATCCTAACTGCAATAGATTATTTCACCAAGTGGATAGAATCTATCCCCACAAGGAACGCTTCTCATAAAGTGATCATTGGTTTTCTTGAAGATATTATGGAAAGGTTCGGTTGTCCGAACATAATTGTCACTGATAATGTTTCTTCTTTCAAAGTTGAACCATTGATCATTTTTTGTGAGCGGTTCAACATTGCATTGATTCACTCTACCCCCTACTATCCCCAAGGTAATGGATTGGAAGAATCCTCTAACAAAATCCTTATAAATATTATCAAATATTGTTGGAGGACAACAATAAATCATGGGATTCGAAGCTTAAATTTTTACTGTGGGATGATAGCGTGACAACAAAGAGATCCTTGGGAATCTCTCCATTCCAACTTGTATATGGGACTGAAACAGTTTTCCCTTATCAGCTTGCCTTGCCTGTAGCGAAATTCTTCCAAGACTTCCAAGAAGAGCCTGATGACATGATCAGGAGAATTCATCAGTTGGTAGAAGTACAATAGACTAGAGAGTAGGCGATGGGAAGAGCGCATAACCGTAAGCTGGAAATCAAGAAGGCATTTGACAGGAAAGGAAATAAAGAGGATTTCCATCCGAGAGATCTAGTATTCAAATGGGATGCACCTAGACAATACAAGGGAAAGCATGGGAAATTTGAATCCATTTGGATAGCCCCCTTCAAAATATATGAGAAGTTCCCAAATAACACTTATAGATTTCATAATTTGGAGGGAGACGAATTCTTTGGTGGCCCTGTAAATGGGAACTTCCTAAAAATGTTTTTTGTTTAAAGCCGCAATCAGTGCCCCACCATTGTAAATACCATCTCTATTTTACGTTTATTTATTTTTTGATAGGAGACTCCATAACCCAAAGCAAAGACACTGGAGTTGCATGTTCTTGGAAGCTCGTAGGGAGCATGCCATCCCTTGTGGAGACAATGTTAGCACATAAACTTGTCAAGGTCTTGTGAGTTGTGGTTTCTACCCAGGTCTGTAATTTTGTCTATCTCTCCTCCTTTTGTAGAACTGATCGTAGGTTTTTCCTCTCGGCTTGTAGTTTTCCTTTTGTTAGCCTTCATCCGTTTGATAGACCTGTTTTTCCTTAGAAGATTTCCTGAGAAGTATTGGCTCTAAGCCTTTTTTTTTCCCTAAAGACGATCTCTTTTCTCTTTACCTCTATCGCCGAGCCTTTGTTTTCCCGAGCCCTCAGTCAGTCATCCATGTGATTTCTCGTAGGTCACATTCATGAGCACCAAGCATAATACAGTTTGATGTGGACGCAAATCAAGAGAGAGAGGAAGATCATTTTTCAATGACAGAGATCCCTCAAGTTGATCAAATTGATGGCCATCAAGTGATCGATACCATAAAGTTGCACGAAGTAGAATGGACAAAGGTCTGAAATCGCGAGGCCCATCCTAGTCGTTGATACTGGGAAGGTTGTGCGGTGCAAGATCAGTGTTTCGCTGACTCACATGATGGGGAATTCAAAGGGTTGAGTCATAAGGACTCACAAAACGTGAAGTTGCAAAATAATCAGGGTCGTTAGTTCAACGGAACATGTGGTGCCAGATCCAAGTCGCAGAAAAATCCATTTCGGCAAGGTGGAAGTGAGAAATTCCAACATCCCTAGCCCCGAAACGCTGATATGATCTGGGTCATACGATGTAAAGAGATGTGTGTCGACCGATCTGGGCGGTCATGTTTTCATGACTTGGAGTTTTGATCCTAGAGCACATCGTGAGTTTGCGAAATGCGAAATCACGACGCGCCTAAGAGTGTAGCCCATGGTTAGAAGGTGGGGTCATATGGAAAGTGGATCCAAAATAAAGATAAGTTCCCATTCATGCAGCGGGTGGCTATAGTTTTTTAAGGAAACGATCGTGGCCATCAAGTCCTAAGAAATTCCGACCGTTGATCCACGTGGACTATTTCGCGATTTCGAGCATCAGGATATTTGGAGACAAGGGGAGTGAAAACTCCCGAGATGAGAAATCCTGATATTTCATATGGATAAGCACAAGGTCACAACCCATGGTTGTATGGGGCAGGTGTTATTGGATATATCGGTAAATGCGGACATAAAATAATCTCCCTAGATCCACCTAGATCTAGAACAAAACAAGACAAGACATGGTGCTTTCCCTAAGCTCTAATCATTGAATCTACCATCAAAGAAAGGATGAGTAACATACCTTAGAATATCGCTTCCTTATGACTTTTTTGTCTCTGCTTCGCTCCGGTGCTCTTGTTCTGTTGATCCTGCAATGAAACACAAACCAACCAAAGTGAATGAAATAATAGTATATTCAATGGAGACTTATACACGTGATAAAGGAATCATGTAATAAAATGAGAATGATTTTATGGGAAAGAAACATGCCACTATATTATATTAAGATAAAGTGGAAGATACAACCAAAGAACCTTGATGTCGCTAAGTTCCCTTTCGGTGGCCCTTTTCTCCAACACACACTTGCTCCAATCTCACATGAAGATGATCCACAATAACTTGATAGACTGAGATGAAGCCCTCAAGCATCTCATGTAGAGTACCTCACAAAATTTACAGCTTATTCAACCTTAATCGTTCCTTACTTTCTCTTTCTCAATACTTTTTGCTTAACCTTTTCCATGAGAAATCCATCATTATATAAGAGAAAGAGAGATGTTTAAAGAGATCAAGATGATCCCACCAAATCATAGAGGTGGGTAATATCTCAACCACATGGATGTCACCTCATATTCTAGAAGATTCTTTCTAGAACTTTCGTGAACTTCTTCCTTTTTCTCAGTTTTAGAACGTCGTCGCAACCTATCTATATAGCATCTTATAGAAATCCCACGAGCTAGGTTTAGAGCAACCTACGGAAATCAAGCATTTCCGCACTGTATAATACTACTAGCCTGTGACGTCCTTCTAAAAACAAGCCTTGTAGAGCAGGAAACCAGTTGCTTTTCTCATGGGAAAGATCCTTTTGAGAGGCTGAATACATGCTTGTAGACACATCACCAGGGTGCCCAAAATAATGTGTAACAGAATTCCCCCCAAAGTATGAGGTTGGAATTTGTGACATCCAAAATAATTTGTAGAACATGTGTGTGTGTGTCATAAACAAGGAGCACACCAATCGGGAACCTGCAAACAATCAAGAATCTATGCAATATTATACCATTTTTGAGGTAAGAATTCCCATGCTCAGACTACAAATGATTTAAGCCATAAATGTCAGTCATGGCCACCAATTGTACACTGTGGATCGATGTCACCAAGATCATACATAACCACTAGGAATACACTGTGGATCTATGCTCTAGAAAACTCAAATTTGGACATAGCCACGAGACACACACAGTGGATCTATGTGTTAATACAAATCATAAATATTCCATCACAACCTATACCAAAATGATGAGATCCAGGGTATTCAATCCCTTTATCCGTAAGTACGAATTTAGCCATGCGATTATAGGTGTTGAAGTCAAACATAGTAGAAACCACTTGATTACTGATCATTGATGAAAACCGTTAATAGGTGCAAGGGAAATCACCATTGATGTCAATGACTCCCAAGGTACTCTAGTACAATCCATCAAATGCGAATAAATGAGATGAATTCGAACACTCGATAGAGTCTCTCAATCAGGGACTAATGATGTGAATCCACTGTCAAAAGTGAAGAAAACTGCCATTGAGGCATGCAGGCTCTAAGGTACTAAATGATTTCTAAGTCTTATTCCTGGATGATGAGTTGAAGTTGACAGGAAAAGACTCATCACAAGAGGGCCTTGATGTATCCCCCATCAATGATGCGAAATAAGTAACAAATTTAGGGTATATCAAAGTATGAAAATGATTTGAAACTGACACAGGGAAGGCCGACATGGTAAGAATTGATAACTGCAGATGGTTGACTCGATAGAAGGCTTGTGTAAGGTTAGACTTCTCTTGAACATATGAACAACACGACAATGGTCTTGGCAGCATTGACATAAAGATGACCCAAGATATGAACTTGCAAAAGGTCAGACGAGAGACAAATGAATTTCCCAACCCAGGTTCAATGATGAAGGGGGTGTCATGTTCAAGAGAGACTATTACTACCACTTAACACAAATACTGAGACACATTTCTTTCCCAAATTTCCCCCCACCATTTTTGGCGAGTACCTATTTATTTTTACGCAAGCTTGAGGAGGATAGCATATGCTTGTTGATGTAAGCTCATCCTTTGGATGAGTTCCTCAGAGTATGTTTTTCGAACCCTAAGAAGGAGTGGTTCGGTCCCATAGGTGTCTTTCGAGGTTTGTTTAACAAGTCCAAAGATAGAAAACTTGGGGTTTTTCATGTTTAGAGAGTCCAAAAAACACTTAAAGAGAACTCTCTTAGTTCATTTTTCGTAAAGTAGTTCGATGAGACTGAAAAAGTGATAAAATATCACCCATCAAACGTTTTCTTCAAATACTTTTACGAGCTTGAAAAGAACAAGGGCACTCGACAATCTTTTCGTTTTTATGGAGCATGAAAAGAGCTTAAAGGATACTCCATGAGCTTCATTTTTTTCATGTTACCGTGACGAGTACGAAAAGACGACAAAAGTATACTTTGTTGTGTTCTCATTGATTTTCGAGCATGAGGAGAAACAAAGACTAGGCTCGATGTTTTTCTGAAAAATCTTAAAAAGTACTTGTACATGTGACGAACAGAAAAACAAATCAAGAAAAATATATGTATTTCATTGTTCAGGATCTTAGTTCTTCCATCTGCAAGAAAACAAAACACTCACGAGACCATTAGACCTTTAGGTTTTGGAGAAAATACATAAAATAATATGAAATATTAGTAGAAAAAGTAAAAAATGAAATAAATATAAGTAAAATCTCTTTTTACTATTTCATTTTCATTTTGCCCAAAACTTGCCCAGAAACCCTATTTTTACCTTAGGCTTCGGCTGTCGATTGCAGGAGGTATGGGCAACCATTCAATGAACGAATTCCTCCAAAATGATAATTTCCTTGTCCTATTGCTTTTCAATGGATTAAATTTCATTTTAATTGGTTTAAAATTGATTTTTGAGTTGAGTTTTAGGCCGATAGGTGCGCGCTGGGGCTGTCACAGGTGAGCTATATCGGGACCTGCGGAAACCATAGGCTTCTGCAGGTGGCCCATGGTTCACTTGTAGAAACCCCACACTATGTGTAATACTCCACCTGCGGTGGCTGAAAATCAACTTTTCTTCATACGCATTTAGCCAATAAAAAGTTTTCAAAGCAACAAATGAGGATACTAACTCCCTTTTATTGTCCCAATAGAGGTTTTTGATCATCAAAATGTTGGAGTGGAGGGAGAGGGAACATGAAGATGATGATTTCATTTCTTTGAATGACCCGGGAACTGTAAATTCCCTCCAATAGTGTGGATTACTGAAATCATTTGAAATCCAGGGCATGAGGGCCCAACTGAGGTTACTGTAGTATCTAGTCCACATGTGGGATGTGGACCAGCAGGTGTTTCATGTGGGTGCCCACGTACTATCCTTGGATATCGAGGATATCTATTTCTTGATTGGATTATCTCTTCATGGATCTCATGTGACCTTGACAAGAGGAAGAGGTGGTAGTCTACCAATGAGTGAGTATCTCCGTCAATACTGTGATCCCGAGGCAGAGAGACACAAGGGAAAAGTTTCCATTAGGGGTGTTTGGGATTTACCCCTCCAGACTATTCTTTCTACCATTGCGCATATGGCAGGGAGTGCATCTCCTCACATGGCCCTCCAAAGATACTTTCAATATGCAGTGGAGTGCATGGAGCCTTGGGTTTTTAACTGGAGTGACGGAGTTCTTCGTAGCATGAAGACACAGCTAACAAAATGCAAGAAAGGGGACCTGAAACAATTTGGATATGGGTCTATCTTAGTGTCTTTCTTCCTAGAGAGGGTCCCCCATTTACATTTATAGGTAGAGTGGGGCATACCGGCTCCATGAGACCCAAGGATGAAAAGGTGGTGCGACGTCATGGACCGGCATGTGGCCGACCCCATCATGAAGTATAATGATGCATTTTTTGACTGGTTGAGACCTCAACTTCTGATGGTGGACAATTATGCATATGTTGGGTTGGATTTCAGAGGTGACCTTGACTTGGTTCTACCTGAGGGATTTCAATGGGGAGACCTAGGTAAGAAATACATTTTATTTTTAAGATGTTTTTTTGAATTTTGAAATATAATTTTTTTTTTTATGCTTTCAATCCAATGACTAATAAGATTTTGGTGCAGACTGCTGCAGACTAGATGCAGAGCACGCATGTGAAAAATTCTCAGCAACAAAAGAAGGCTAGTCGGCGCCCACTGACACGTCGAAATGGGCACAGAAGAGGGGGGGGGAAACCCCCCTCATACCGGAACATCACCGCCAACGAACGCTCTGGAACCAAAGCGAAACGCCCCGCATTCGAGCTGCCCCTGCAGGCACACGAACAACTCTTGGCCAGAGAACAAGGCCTAAGGAAGGAAATGGAGACAGAAGTGGGAACCTCTCAGCCAAAGGCACCCCGAGGATGGGAGCCGGGCAAATGCATTCCGCAAATGGAGAAAACACCGCGATACATCATTAGCTCAACCAGAGTAGGAGAACACACACAATTCATGCGAGAGCATGCTCTCATTGGCAAGTTCCTGGGACTCTGGATGACAGAGAGGGACCTCAACAAATGGATCAAGCACTGGTGGAACCCCAAGGGGGACTATGAGGTTCAACTCAGCTCCAAAGGATTCTTCACAATCATTCTATACAATCTAGAAGACAAGGACAGGATATTTGAAAATGGGCCATACTTCTACAACTCAATAGGGATATTCTTGCGTTTCTGGACTGAAAGATTCAACCCAGACAAAGAAGACTTCACCATGGCCCCTGTATGGATTCACCTATATTCCTTGCTGCAAGAGTTTTGGCTAGAGGATATTCTGATGGGCATAGGGAACACCCTAGGACAGTATGTCAAGGCTTCAGAGGCCACAAGGCAGTGAAAATATACTTCATATGCCAGGATCTATCTCTATATTAACATCTCCAAGGCACTCCCTGGAGTGGTGACTCTCGAATACCAAGATGAGGACTGGCAACAAACTCTGGATTACGAGCACATTCCCTTTCGCTGTAGGAGATGTCACGAGCAAGACCACCTATTCATAGACTGCCCCCTGATCAAACTAGCCACCAAAGAAAATGACACCACACAAAAAGATGGCTTCACCATGGTAGTGGAAAGAAAGAGAAACCCACCAAGGAGGTAGATCCCAGACCCTAGACAAAAAATCACAACCAAAAACTCCTATGAGATTCTGAATCATCTGCCAGAAGATGAGTAAATCCAAGACCCACACAAGGATTCACAACAGGCTCAAGAAGACATCCAAAATCCTTCTCCTCCTCCCCAAAATTGTGAAACCCACACAGAAGAAAGAGGAGATAGGGATGGGGATACCCCAATGCAGCTGGATGAAAAAGATCTAGCAGGCATAGATCTAGAAAATCTCGAGGAGGCCCTGAACCAAAATGACCTGCAAACCCTTCCTGAAGAACAATTGCGCAAGGTACACAAAGTATTTCTCAACTCCTCAGTAGGATCCACAGCATGCCTGGGCATAGCAATGGACACGAGCTCAGGCTCGACGAGAGTCCCCCGCGAGAATAAAAGACGAGGGCAAAAAACAGCGCACCAACTGATCAAGGAGACGGGCAATCTTATGATAAATTCAAGTTAGATTCACAAGCTTTCGAAGGGATACCTCCACACAACACCACCCTCTTAATGATGAAGATTATCACCTGGAACATTAAGGGAATCAATGGTAGATCCAAACAAAGGATCTTCCGAGATTGTATCAAGGCAGAAAATCCAGACATTCTAATGTTACAGGAAACCAAATGCGTGGGAACAGAGGCGAAAGCCATCTTTCAGCGTATTTGGCGAGAATGAAAATCCATTGCAACGGACTCCATGGGAGCCTTAGGAGGCCTTGCCATCCTCTGGAACTCATCCAATATCATTATCAACAAACCCTTTTCAACTGTAGGCACAATAACGGCCTAATTTGAGGTAATCGACACGAATCAGGAAGGAGACATCACCAATGTCTACGGCCCCCACAACCATCAGGACAAAGACAAACTCATGGAGCGGCTCAAACTAGTCAAGACTCTGGTGACAACTCAAAACTGGATCTTAGGAGGGGACTTCAATATGATCCTGTCGCTGGAGGAAAAAATAGGCAGCACCAAGAAACTAGAGCAAGACAGTGGTAAGTTCAAAACTCTCATTGATCATCTAAAGTTAGACAATATAGAAAATAACAATGGCATTTTCACCTGGTCCAATCGTAGATCGGGCATTCAACACATTGCAAGCCGACTGGACCGTTCTTTTTGCAGGCCCTACCCACATATCTCTTCACCGCCCTGGAATCTCCCAAACAAGTTATCAGAGCTATCACAAACCTCCAGGGAAACTTCCTCTAGCATAGTCACCAACCCAATAAGAAATGGGTTCTAGTAAACTGGGACAAACTCTATACGCCAAAAATCCAAGGAGGATTGGGACTTCGGGATCTAGGGAAACTCAATCAAGTAATGGGCACCAAAATCTGGTGGCGGTGGCTAAAAACTCCAACAGCTGCCTGGGCACAAATGTGGAAACAAAAGTATGCCCCCCTCACAGCACACAATCATCTAATCAGGCACAATAATCAAATACAGGGTTCCAATATCTGGAACACAGCCTGGCAAAACCGCACGTTGATCCAAAACCATGCCTTTTGGGAGGTCCGAAATGGAGAAAGTGCCATGTTCTGGCAAGACTCATGGAAACAACTCAAGCCCCTGAACGAAATGGAGGAGATATCCACTCTCAAAAAATCTCTCAATCAGCACGCCTCCCTAAGGGTTAAGGACCATTGGAAGCATCAAGAGCAACAACATCTCTGGCGCAAATGGAAAATCTCTAATCAAGATCTAGGAGTTCCAGAAAACCTCAATCTACAGAGCTGGCAATCTCAAGCTAACCGCCGGAAAATACCCAAAAGAGATGGGCCAGACATCCTAAGATGGGGGTACTCCACAGCTGGCACTTTATAAATAAAAGAAGCTTACTTCCTACAGAGAAACCACCAAGACAAAAACAAGGAACACATATGGAGCAAAGTCTGGAATCCCTCCCTCTGGCCTAAGGTCTCCACCGTCCTGTGGCTGGTGGTGCACAACCGAGCCTTAACCTGGGACAACCTCAGAAAAAGAGGTTTCATTGGACCATCTCTCTGCGTTCTCTTCTATCAACAAGAGGAAACCATAGAACATCTCTTTAATGAATGCCACTACAACCAAAAAATCTGGGACCAAGGAGCGCAAATAATGCACAAATCAAACCGACAGCGAAGCAACATCAATGACACAATTGAGAATTGGTACCATATCACCTACACCAACCCACTTTTGAATCATATCTGGTAGCTCCTACCAGGATTCATTCTCTGGAAAATTTGGAAGTAACGGAACAAGCGAATTTTCCACTCCCAAGCTTCCATGCCGAAAGTCATCTGGGAGAAGATCAACTCACTAATTAAAGAAACAATCAGAAGTAAAACATGGAAAGAAGAGGATCTTAACTGCAACTCAGAGGAATAGTGCATTCTTCAAATCTGGCAGCCCATTATAATCATTCAACCAATACCAAGGATGCACAAGTATCAACAGATCAATCCAACCACCTAGTCCCCCCCTCCAACAAATTTCATAAAAATAAATTTTGATGGGGCCTCCAAAGGCAACCCGAGAACAACAGGATATGGAGCAGTACTCAGAAATTCAAAAGGAGAGATCCTTGGTCTTGTTGCTGGCTTCCTAGGGGATACAACCAACAATGTGGCAGAGCTAACAGGACTATTGAGGGGTCTCCAAGCAAGGACAAAGATCACCACAAGATTATCCTAGAGGGGGACTCACAAATTGTCATCAACTTAATCACCAAGATTCTACATGGAAGCCATCCCATGAAAATCTTACCAAGTTGGCGACTCTCTGGATTGATAGAGGACTTCACCCACCTCATCCAACCCCATCTCAGCATCACACCTTTCCACGTGAAACGAGATGCAAACAGGATAGCAGATTGCCTAGCGAACGAAGCAGTCGAAATGGGAGTCGAACACTTCTGTTGGGAGGCCCACATCTCAGAAGACACAGACATCTCCACTCGGTGCCAAACCTTAGCCACAAAATACCTACAGTCCTCGGATGGGGTGCCACATAGCAAGCCAGAGCCACGCGGGATAGCACCGAGATGCAGTATTAATGCATCCACCGGTGACCATCCACTCTGTCATTAACCAAGTATGAATATGCACATCCATAACCAGCCGATGAGCCCCCTCATGCAAGTGAATGGTACAGGGCACCAACACACTTAGCATCAAGCCTTAATGGCTATGGTGGTTGCGGTGGCCCTCCTCCTTATCACCCGAACAGACAGAGTCGAGCGACATTCGCCCACCGCAGTGTTCATTCCTTCAGAGTAGCAACAATTCACTCCATTGGAGCATCAGTTTGATGCCTCGTTGAAGCTCTGGAGCAGACCATTCTCGTTGCAAGGAACCCTGGTCACCTCTAGGGTCTCCATCATGCCTAGAGCTAGAGGTAAACCGCGTAGGGGTGCCGTGTGGTACACCGCTGAACCTCGACGCCGGAGATAGAAGAAGTTTGAGAAGGTGTTGGCCATGGAATACAGCTGAAGGCGCAAAAGACCACGAATGCCTCTAATGGCGTACATGGAAGAAATTACCTTGGAGGATACCACACAGAGCTATCCCAAGCTCCCTCTGTTCACAGTCCCGAAAAATTGGAATCCACCCACAGATTTTGGCTCACACAACAAGCCTCTGCCTGCAGGAAATCTGCCTGGCCCCAAAGACAATAGTCTAGAGGAGAATTTCACCACTTGTTATGTCGAAAAGGAAACCCTGCCCCACACCCAGGGGAAAAAAGACTTACCAACGGATGCACCCATGGAGGAAGCAACCCAGTTTTCCAACCGACCAACACATGCTAGTGAGGGCAACAGGACCCATTCCTACAGCCTCAAATGATAGCCACTGGCAGGACCATAAATTATCCATCGACTCAGGGTACCTTGCACTCATCTTTGATCTGAGGAGTTTGTTGGATGACCAGGTCTTTCCCCTCACCCGTATTGATCAACAGCTCGACATGCTATTCGCGGATCACTCCAGAACCCTTCCAAAGAGGCAGTGTCCAACGTGCGAGCAGACCTATGCACTTCCGGCAGGGTGGCACAAGCTTGGGGACGAGGACTAATGCACAGGCTAAAAGGTTCACTGCTACTCTTGGTTATGAATTTATTTTTCTTCTTCTGAATTAGACTTTGGCCCAGTTAGACCTTAGTTATTTTGTAACTAGTTATGGCATACAGTTTAAACTTAATAGTAGTAGTCCTGGTTTCCTTCGGGCAAGACGGAACTCTGTAAATTTTGTTAACTGGAAACACATGGCACAGGATGCCCAGCTGTCTCGGTTTCCTATTTAGGCGGGACAGATGGCATCGTAAACAGTCACTGTAACCTGGAAATGTTAATATAACAGGTCCTATCCTTTTTTACTTAAAAAAAAAATACAATGACTAATAATTTTTTTTGACAATGCAGATGTAGGGACACTTCGGCCTCTGGGTACATCCCCTATTCAAAGATGAGGGGAAGAAACCATGGTAGCAGGATGGGATTTTGGTGACTATGAGGTGGTCAAGTAGAACCTAGAGGGATTGGCAACAGATATCCCAGACATCTCCATTGATAAGATTCCGAGATGTTACCAGCGCCATACTGTGGGAGTTTTTGGTTCACTTAGTCAACTACTTCGTAGGGTAGCACGGGTAGTAGTGTGCTAGCATGAGCAACATCCTTGATGCTATTTTGTATATGAAGCCAAGTGCTTCTCATTTTGATATTTTGGTCTTCGAATTAAAACACCCTTATGTAAAACACTTTTATCATTATATGAGGATTCTACTGGCTTACTTGCTTTAATGTGAATTGTGGTTGGATTTACATGTGCCTCAAATGTTTGTCTAACACATAATTAGCTAATGCATCTGTTAATGTATTTAGACATCTAGGAATATGCTGATATTCAATGTAATTGAAGTAAAGTTCCAAGAGGTGAATTCGTAGATATACCTGTAACAAAGTAGGACTTCGGATAGCATAGGCATTACTTAACTATAGTACCACTAACTGCAAATCAAGTCGTACAACAAGGTGACGGATTCCAAGTGAAATAGCGTCGGTCAACAATTCATTGATTGCACTATATTTCACGATATTGTTAGTTGCACGACTGAGGCAGACACCGCGTAGACTGATTAACTCATTCGTAGGTGCATATATTTCCTAAGTAGCGGATGTTAAGTTCTGAGTACTCCGAATAGCACCATCGATGAAGCCAATGTAGGTTAGTGAAGGCACCGACATCTGGAAACTAAGAACAATGCAAGGTAAGCAGCTGGGGATCGAAACCAAATAATGAAAAAGCACACAAAAGTATGATACAATAAAAATACAATCACTCATGCAAAGATGGCTGAATCATAGTACTTCTTTAAGTAAAGCCCATTTCTAGGCTCACTCAAAGGAATTCCATCATAATCCACTAACTCATAAGTTCCCTTGTTCAACACTCATTTGACAATATAAGGACCTCGCTACATAGCCTCGAATTTTTCGACCCCTAGTAAATCATGATTTTGTTCATAGAGGAGAACTAGAACACCTTCGGAGAAAAAACGTGGTTTGACATGCTTGTCGTAATGGGCTTTGACATGTTTTTTCTGAGCTTCAATAACCAGGGTGGAATCACGATGGGTTTCATCTAATTGCATCAGGTACAATAGATGTTCCTCTTTGGGAGAGGTGTTGGGAAGAAGTTCAACGAATAGCTTCAAAGATGGTATCTCACATTCAATCGGTAGAACAAGTTCGATACCATACACTAATTGGAAAGGTGTAAACCTCGTAGCAGACATTACAGATGTCCGGTAGGCCCATAACACTGAAAAAAACATCGTGTGCCAAATTGTCCTGTGAATTCCTATTATCCGTCGAAGCATAGTGATAAGAACTTTGTTTATTGCTTCAACCTGGCCGTTGGCTTGTGGATAATAGGGGGTTGAGTTTTCATGTTGAAGACCCAATTTTTCAATATGCTCAGACATCATGAAGTTTCGAAAATGGCTACCGTGATCATTAATGATAGCTTGCGGGATTCCAAATCGAGTAATGATATGATTGAATATGAAAAGTGTTGCAGTTTTTTCGGTGTTATCGAATGTAGGCATCACCTCGGCCCATTTAGTGAAATAATCCATAGCTACGATGATGTATCCATGCCCCCTGGCTGAGTGAGGGTTACATGTCATGAAGTCAATGCCCCATTTTTCGAAAGGACCAATGGAATCTATAGGGTGTAAAGGAGTGGGATGAAATCATATCTTGTTATTATACGTTTGGAAAGCATGACACTTCTGGACGGCGATGATACAATATTTAAACAAAAAAGGCCAGAAGTACCCAACTCATAGGATCTTTTGGGCAGTGGCATACCCCTTCATATGAACACCACATGCTCCAGAGTGGCCATCATTCAAATCTTTCTCAGCCTCATCATAGGTGAGACAGCGTCGGAAAATATAGTCAACACCACAACGATAAAGAGAGTCATCGAGCCCCAGATGGGGTGTTAGTGGACTCCAGGTGGCAGAGAACAGGAAGGGATGCGTTGCAGACCCATGCGCGGGCACGTGATCGCCCCATGCCGCAGGGCTCGACCGTCCCGGGAAATGAAAGCGTTTAAATGGAGTTGATGGGCAAGAGCAGGGGCATTTACGCCACCCTACGCCTCCCACATAACAGCAGCATGGCTTGGTCTGTAGATTACGT